>CABEEJ010002613.1:0-19823 GCA_901482245.1 Timema douglasi | reverse complement strand
CAGGGGGCTGGCAAGCATCTCAAAGAGTGGAAGAGGGCGGACAAGCATCTCGAAGAGTGGCAGGGGGCAGACAAGCATCTCGAAGAGAGGCAGGGGGCAGGCAAACATTTCTAAGAGAGGCAGGGGGCAGGCAAGCATCTCGAAGAGTGGCAGGGGGCTGGCAAGCATCTCAAAGAGTGGAAGAGGGCGGACAAGCATCTCGAAGAGTGGCAGGGGGCAGACAAGCATCTCGAAGAGAGGCAGGGGGCAGGCAAACATTTCTAAGAGAGGCAGAGGGCATGTAAGCATCTCGAAGAGTGGCAGGGGGCTGGCAAGCATCTCAAAGAGTGGAAGAGGGCGGACAAGCATATCCTCAATTATTTTTAACCAAGGAATCTAAGAGGAAGAAGGGATTACCCTACTGAATATTTTATAACCTCCAGATAATCGCAGATGGATGGAAGCAGCCCTCAGCACAATTTGGATTTTGAATAAAATGTCCCTCTCTCTCCCAAACAGATTTTCTACACATATCCTCCTTCTCCCTCTCTTTCCTTTCTTCCTCCAAAGAAATTTAGCTACTCTTCCTTTCAATATGACTCTTGTCCTTCCAACAGTAATATTCCTTGCATATCCATCCCTCTTTATTCTTCCTTGCTCCATACAAACAATACCTTTCCTTCATCATTCCTTTTCCCTTATACCAAAGATTTATGGGTAATAATGTGTATTATTTAAGATTAGTGATAAAGGTTTTCAAGAAAAAGAATAAGGTGAAATAAATAAAGTTGATTATCTTAGGTCGATGTATTGAGTTTGATAATAAAGCAAACAAATATAAATGAAATAGCACATAGCATATAGTTTAATTGAACCAAAAGTAATACAAAATCCCTTTACACTTTCATCCGGCAAACCATGCTAATACCACTAAATTGTGTTCAAAGTTTCGGAGTAGAGCACCAGAAGAGCAAATCTTAGCGAGCATACGTGTATAACAGATTGCATATAAGCCAGGCGTGTGGTATTGCACACCTCGACATCTTGAATCACGGCAGTAGAGCATGCCACAATATTAATATAGTAAACAACACACCAGTCCATCTAGAAATGGGAATACGTTATGAGGGTCATCATTAACAGTCCTACATCACAGTAAGTGCTTGCATTATTACATGTGCCTTGCCACGCATCTAACTCATATGCAACTTTTTGTACAAGCATACTTAAGAGCTTTGCTCTCCCGGTGTTGTACGCCAAAAATTTAACACAATTTAATGATATTAGCATAGATTTCCGGATGTAAGTGTTTAGTGATTTTGTACTACTTTTGGTTCAAACTAACTATATGTGCAGTTTGGGTGTTGAGTGTCCAAACACCCTGAATATATGTATGTGTTCATAAAAAGATTAACAGATTCTAGACGGGCTAGAAAATTAAAATTTGGCAGGATGGTAGAAGGATTTCCTCATACATATAAACAGAAAAGTCTCAAAATGTAAAACTTCAAAGTGTAAAATTCAAAATGGGGAACCGGAAATTTAGAGTTCTTGGGTGGTCTAAATAGAGACAAAGTTTATCAAAGAAGGTAGATAATTGGAATTTGGTATTGTAAATAAGGGTAAAAAGGAATTACTAGTCAGAAGGGCAGTGAGGTAACAAAGGGGAATAGAGTTATTGTTTGAGTGTAAAGAGGGTAAAAAGGTTCAAATGTGGAAAAAAGTGGAAAAAGGGTCAAATGGGTAAGAAGAGTACGGGGTAAATGTGTTAAGAAAATTGTAAATAATTTTGATCTTATTCAATAATACAACCCCTTAACATTGTTATTATTAATGCTGTGTCACTTTTTTTTTATCACTAACGCGCAAGAGCTCAAGGTATTGTATATTAATAAAGATGGCATAGCTCTATCTTCAAAATCAATGTCAGCTTTTAAAACACTTTAATATTATATCTATATTTTGGCATTGTGTATTAGTCAGCCTACTTTCGCGCTTTAAGGTGCGGCAAAAGAGAGCACGAGTAATTTTACAGTTTATATAGCATTATATTTTTTTGGTCGAAATAAATCAAATATTTCTCCAGTAGCAACATAGAGTTTGATTTTCTGCAAATGATAATATCAACAGATCTTGAATATATATCAAGGATGTCCTGGAATTTTGTCAAAACATTTTGTTTTTATTTAAAAAGTTTTGACAAAATTCCAGGATACCCTTGACATATATTCAAAATCGGTTGATATTAGCATGTGCAGAAAACTAAATTCTGGGTCGCTACTGGAAAAATATTTGATTTAGTTTTGACAAAAAAAATTATTCTATAAAAACTGAAAAAATACTTTCAAATCCAAACCAACAAAGTATTCATATTTACACATGATTTAAGATTTGATAACTATCCTCTATGGCTATATTATATATACTAAAAATAACAAAGCTACTTTATAGATGCCCCGTTCGAAAACGGGTACACCAGCTAGTAGGCTTATAAGAATAATATTAAATATATAAATACTTTAGTTTTAAAAAATTCTGTTTAAGGTTATTTCACTTATATTTGATTTATGAAATTAGATTGTTTTATTTATTTCAGCAATTATGTTCGTAAGGTCTATTTGCAGTGTTTTTAATATAATTACCTAATGGTTATCTAATTATTTATTTGGGGGAGGAGATTTGAGATTGTTTAGAGTAGTTAAAATAGATGTTGGTTTAATTGCAATACACTCCATGTTCGGCAAGTATTAAAGCCATGCATATTTTCAGATACAAAAAATATTTCCACTCACCTAAGCCCATTCCGAAAGCACTATTGACATTAATGATGATAGAGGAATCTGTTGCAGACATTCCAATGTTCGCAAACTTGTCCTTATAAAGAAGGGCGAAAGTTTGTACTACAGGGTACATAATTATCTGAAACAGATGTGCAAAGTAACTTACAACGATATATCGAATGATTTATTTCTTCAAAATCCAGCCTTGAATAAATTACATCACTTTCAGACATTATCAAGTGTGTTCAACCAACTACCAGGCTATATTTGTATCGTATTCAAATAGCCAAAGCTATTATTTATGCTTTTTAGTGAGGATTACTCCATCCAGATATCATATTCTGAAAATTGAAAAACGACACCTAGACACGGGAATCAAACCCGGGACCTTTGGCTCTGTGCGCCAGTGCTCTTACCACTGAGCTATCCAGGATTCGTCCCGGGTCCCAGGACTTGGGTAAAGGTCCCGGGCTCAATTCCCGTGTCCAGGTGTCGTTTTTCAATTTTCAGAATATATTTGTATCATTTAATTATTTTGTTGTAAACCCTTTTATAATGTCCTAATTAACCAACTCTGGTTGTAAAATAGTATTTTAACTTTTATTAATATGTATATATATATAACAAAAGACTTAATACCCGTTAAGTTTATACTCTTATTTACTAATTACGCTAATGGTTTTAGGGGTTATGAAGGTTATATTTGTAGAAAGTGTACCCGTATTTGCTTGGGGAAGAGTGGAAAACAATCTTTGAAAACCACCCTCAACACACCCAATCAAAATTCAAACCCCGATCTCCCCTCTTCGGCAGTATAGTCTAACACGTGAGTAGTGCGTTATACTATGCAGCCACCAAAGCGAGCTATAATATATGGTTGTGTTTCTTGAAGTTTTAGTTATTCATTAGTAAAAATAAATTAACTTATATTAATTAATATATTAGAGGAAGTCTTATATATATTGGAACAAATTTTGTCAGCCAACAGGTGAGGCCTACAATAGGCCCCCATAAAAAAACTAAACTAATTTGGATAATCTTAAGAGTTTTAGATTATTCAGATAAATGTATTCACTTTGAATCAATAAAACATGATATCTTTAGCTCAAAATGTTTCCATGGTGATTCTATATTTATTGATATGGAGTACATGCTTTGAGTCTTAATACCTATATAGGTTATCCGAATATTTTAAATAATGTGATGGAGATGAGGAAAGTTGAAATTATAGAAAAAATTAAATCAAATTTAATTGAAGGTAAAGTGATAAACCACTGTGAAATAAACCACCCTCATTGCTCTCAACTTTGATTCGAGCACTGAACGCGTTCGTTGTCACTGGCAAATTAGACGTAATGAGTAATATGCGTTGACTACGTGTAGTCCTATAACGATGGGAAGTGCATGTCTGACATTACTCAAGAGTTTTGATCACATATCAGTGGCGCAGCGAATTATTTATTTTGTGAAGGGGGGAATATTATATGTAACCCCTATTATTTCTACATTATTAGGGAATTAAAGGCACTTTGACCATGTTTACTACTCAATAATTTTTGAAGATTAAATCGTAGCCTTGTTCTTTTTTTTTTTTAGCATCGCATTTTACACTTAAAATTAATCCTATATACTCTTAAGAAAGAATTTATTTTTAATATACCCACTTTTGCGTATAGGTAGGGTGGGAAATTAATTAGGAAAAATCTCAAGAATACATACGACTGAGATTCAAATCCTAATCTTCCCGTCTGTGGTAGGAAAGTCTATTATCTTAGACAATGTGACCACAGAAGTGAGAATAAATATGGTTGAGCTATTCATTACATAAGATGGAGGTTGTAAAATCATTTAAAACTTCAAAAATAGCTCTATCTACGCACATCAATCCTGGAAAAAGTTTTGCCTCAAATATCAGATGAGAAAGCCTAAAAAAACAAAATTCAATCTAATTGATATTTTTGTTACAGCATTTAATCAATGAATGAGATATAAGTTACTTATTAGTCTAAACTCTAAAAGATTATATATTTTTAAATCATTCCTAGTCTATCACCTCATAGTTTATTAATGGTAGTGTTCTCTAATCGCAAGTGTGGATCTCAGATTCTCTTATTAAAGTCATGCATCAAAGGAACATTGATAGAGGAGAATGAAGGGAGGGGAAATATAGTGGAGCTCGTGTTTCTAACAAAGAAAACTTGCGGGTAACAAGGCCATTCAACTTTTTCTACACTAGATTCACTCCAAACATTTTCTTTTTACGAAATATACATATAAAATTTATCTTTGCAATCTCTTAGCCATTATAATTTAATGCTCATTAATAAAATTAATGACCAGATTTAGTTAAAAAAGTAATTGATTAGAAATAACGACATCATAAACTAGAAAATGAGATAAAGTATGGCTATTCATATTATGTATCATTAGATATTATGTAATTTCATGACATAATTCATTTATATATTATAATTCTTCTAGTAGATGTAATAATTAATTCATTGTTATAATTAGTCTATCTTTAAATTTAGTAGACTAATTTAACTCATTATTCTAGGGCCTTCTAATATAATCCACAACATAGGGTAAGACACAATGGTAAAACTGTTTACTTTCAGGGTAAATGAAGGGTGTATCAAGTATGCATAAACTAAATTTCAACATCATATGGTGCAATGAGCAATAAAAAGTATAGGTTATTAATTCTACTCCCAATATCTGTAAACTCTAGTGATTTTAAATCAATTAACTATAAATAATAGCCTAAAATGGCTTTAATATAAGATGCCTTACATTACTGAGCGCTGTCCCAAACATGACAGCCCATCCCCAGCCTCCATCTGGGGGTACGAGCTCCACAGTTTCACCAACGTCTTCCTTTTTTGTTGAAATATTTGATTCAACATCTTCACTATTCCCTTTATGACTGTCTTTCCCTTTAAGTTTACTGTCCATGTTAACTGATTAGGCGCATTTGACTTGGCAGCGTAGACTTCTACAAGGTAGCTAATCTGGGGGTAAAAACCAATATTTAATGTTAATTTACTTAAATTTAATTTAAATTTAACGATGGCCTACTTATAGTAGGCTTATAGTGTAGTGGATGAATTTCTTATTAGCTAATACTGTATTTCACACGTTTTTTTTTATTATTTATTTTACTCATTTGTGGAATTTAACTTTCAATTTCTGAGCCAACCGAGTATATCAGCCCACGACATGTAAACTAAATCAAACATAGAATAGACTCACTGGACGTCAACTCATTAATGAAAAAGGATATACCCCAATTTCACCAATGATAAATGTTTCAGTCATGCTGGAAATATAACCCAGGACCCTTATCTCAGTAGACAGACATGCTACTAACTGAGTTAAGGGGTAGTACTTGCTATTATGCTTTAAAGGTTTTAACACAAGTGTTATTTAGCTTATTAGTTTATGGTATAGGATGAGAAAGGTGGTTTGGATTAGGCTCACCCCCAATAAAGAGCAGAAAATCATATGAAAAATGAACTACCAATAAAACAAGCTGAGATTAAAACCCAAAACATCTTGTTACTGGCAATCCAATATGTTTCGTTCCTGATGCATCGTATTGTGTTACCATCAATGCGCCTGTAGTGTGCTTTTATCTTATATTTTTTTCATGAATTACGAAAAGATGGCAGTAAAAGAGACAAAGACAAAGCGATGGTTTATGATACAAAATACAAAATTGATACAAAATTTGAATTTAATCTAGCATCAAAATATTAAACTCTAATAAAATTATCATTTTTGAGGTATGCGAATTTTCAATATCCTCGGATTCATGTTTGGTGACTGTACAGGCCATTCCATTTGGATGTTGTAATTGCATTCAAGGCACTGCTGAGCCACGTGTGTATGGTGTGGTGTGTCATTGTCACTATGAAGTGGTGTCCTACTGTCCTCCTGTATGGGAACACAATGGGCTCCACGATGTTTTGCACTTATCGGATGCCAGTCATTGTTCCTCTTATGGGAGTTAGTGGTGTATGATGGCTTAACATTATCCCAGCCCAAATCATCACAGATCACCCACCAAAAGTGTCGATCTCCTACACATGTCTGAACTTATTTTGGTATCTAGACTTTCTCCAGACTATCCTACGTCTTGTGTTGGGTCTCAGTATAGTCCTACACTCATCGTAAAACAGAATATTGCTCCACTGCTTCCTGATCTAATTTCTGTGTATGGTGGTACAGTTTCTTCTGCAGATGCGGTTTTATCGTCGTAGTGAAAAACGTTTGATGTGTCTCCGAGATTTGAGTTGAACTTATTGCAGTCGCCTACGCACCGTCTGATCATAAATGATAATCCCAGATGATCAGGCAAGGTCACTTCTCAGAGCCCTGGTCGTGGAACTAAGACGCCTCCACGCTGTGATCTGCACGTAGCGAGTGATCTTGGGCTGCTGTTGTTACACGAGGATGACCTGTGTGAAGCCTGTCCTCAATACGCTGTGTCTCTCTGAATCTTTTTCACACTCTCAAGAAATCACTTTGACTGTGACGTACGGTAACTGCAACATCTTCTTGTGAATAACCACTTTTAAGAAGAGTCACAATCCGGTAAAACGTCGTTATTGGTGTACGAGGCATGTTTACAGGCAGCTGTGATGCAAACAGATTGACTGTGACTTGCTAACTGAACAGACGTCTTGCTGCTGTTGAATCATAGCCACGTGACTTGGATAGTAAACAACACGGGCATGCATTTGACCTTACATGATCTTGGATAACAGTATGGAGGGTGACCTCCACACATATTAACAGTACATGAGGTACATGGTATCACATCAACATTTTCTGGCGCTATACAAAACTTATGTTGATGTGTATAGTAGGTAATTTATATGGAGATCCAAAAGTTATCGCATTATTTTTGCACAATGTATTTTGAAAGCAATAGTTATAGTCGCTATAAAACAGCTTCTGTATTTGGTTATCACCTATTACAAGCAAATTTATTAATCCTTAAGATTTGCTATCTGTGAGAAGCAGGATTATGTCATGATTGATCAGTTTATCAATTTTATATTAAATTATTTTAGTAAGGCTAACAGCCCAGTTTTCTCGAAATAGTCTTCTGGAAGGCATTTTTGTTTTATCAGAATCCAGTTAATAGTAGGATTATGGTAGGAAGAGAAACATTTCTTGTGGATATTGTACTATATTTTATGTGACTGTTACATTATGATCAGAACAGTGTCATGGTATCTAAATAATTATTTTTTTTAAATCTTTTGGCTTTATCATTTGCAGCTTTCACTTACGTTTAAGATTTTTATTTCTTTTAACATATTTTAACAAGATTAGTCTCTGACAGTGGTACCGGTGCACTCCACATTGTCTACCCGAACTGCGTTCTCTGTTCTGTCTCTCTTCTTGTCTAGCAGGTGTGCAGCGGTAGTATTGCTTGGCTGGGGGATTTGAGAGGACAGGGGAGAATGAAAGGGCACAAGTTTGGAAGAATCTGGGTTTATATTATTATAGCTCAGTATTCTATAAATTGATTTTTCCAGTCTCTTAACTGTGGCCCTATATATATAAAAAAAAACACGGTCGACAATGGCCAAAGAGCTCCAGTCTGAGTCAAGGCTAACTAGGTGGGTGGACCAGCGCGTCTGGGCTAGCGCTCTCGGTAGGGGGTGGCATGGTCAACTAGTGGGTTGGCAGGTCCACGTATGGATCGGCGAAACTAGTGTTTGTGTATCGTGGGTCATCACATTGTGCTGTGTGTGGAGACCAGCGGCGAGGGTGACGTAGACATTTATCGTTATTGTGAACTGTGCTAATAATGTACATTTTTCGTTACTTCTAAATATTTTAATAATTATTATGTGTTTTATAGTTGTCAATTTGTTCATTTAATTTACTTCCATTCGTATTTGTTCAATTATATTGTTAATATGTAGACTATTATTATTATTTCTATTACTGACTATTTCTGGTGTGGTCAGAAGAATTGATCTAGAGAATAACACGGAATGTGTCTGGATTGAAATCCCAACCTTTGACAACCAAAAACTGTTAATTGGGAACATATATCTTGCCTCCCCTCCCCCCCAAACAACAAATGAAATTTTTAGTAGTTACTTTATTTTTCTTGAAGGTGCGTTGGCCAACTACCCCTTTCGTATATTACTCTTGGGTGATTTTAGCTGCCCCAAAATAGATTGGAAACATCATAATGCTCAAAATATATCTCATCACACATTCAATTAAAAGCCACTCAGCTTCTTGCATCGACTAATATAATAAGATTAGAACAATTTAACGAAACTAATAATAATGACGCTAGCCTCCTAGACCTTGTTTATACTAATTTTCACCACCCTTTGGTAACTCATAGCTTTTAATCACTAGCAAATATTGACTTAGCACATCCACCCTTATTAATTACACTAGATGTACCCATTGCAACTAAAATTAATGCTACCCCCACCACATATATTGACGATCCACGTGGTGATTTCTTCAATATTTACAATGATCTGCCCACTGCTGATTGGTCTTGTGTTTATTCAACTACTGATGTTAACTTGGACACAGATAATTTCACCAAATTATTCCAAATGAAAATCAAAATGCATATTCCTCAAATCACTATTCAAAATCCATCCAAATATCTTATTTGGTTTTCTTCAACGCTTAAATACTGTATCAGGAAAAAATATTTGTTTAAAAAATTTAAACGAACAAATAATAGTAATTCTATTCACGTTTGTCACACTTTCGTAGCAACTTTGACTATAGATAAAGCCATTTGGATGGACACAATAGAAAATGGTATCAAAAGCAAACTCAAGGATGTTTGGAAATAAATTAAAAATAATCCTGTGAATAAAGTATCACCGTCAAACTTAGAAATTAATTGCAAGAATATAGCGAATCCTTTATTAATTATTTCAAATGAGTTTGGGACCGACCTTCATTCCGTTTATAATTCAGCCTTACCTGACTTACCCTGCCCCGTTATTGAAACTAGTGCGCCCTTGTATTCATACCACATTACACCCTTGGATGTTATTAGTTCTTCTGCAAGTGCCGGAACAGATAGAATTTCAATATTTATTGTTAAAGACTGTGCCAACATTTTCAATCCTTTGTCAGCCTATATATTTAACGTTAGGTTGTTAAATTAAACTTTTACTCTTACATTGAAACAACCTGTTGTCATACTTATTTATAAAAAGCGAAAAAAACAACAGTTTGTAATTATAGAACAATTTATCTCTTAAACACTTTCTCTAAAGTATTCGAGAAAATCATACATGAGCATAATTTCCACCATCTTAAAAATAAGCTTTCAGTTAATCAACATGGCTTTATTAAAAAAAAAAATCTACTGTCACAAATTTATTAGAATCTCTTGGACATGTTGCCCCTCAAGTATCTACACAAAGTCAGGTTGATGCTATTTATTTTGGCCAAAGTAAGGTATTTGATTTAGGTCAGCATAGTGTTATTCTCTCTAGATTTAGTAATTTTGACCTTTCTCACTCATATTTAAATTGGTTCAGTATATATTTGCATGAAAGATCATTCACTATTAAAACACACCTCAAATATATTTATAGCACCCTGGGGTATACCACAGGGATCGAATTTAGGTCCTTTTCTCTTTAATGTGTTTATTGAAGGTATTGGTATATATTTGAACTCTTCTAGTTATTTACTCTTTGCTGATGATGTAAAATTATTGAAAATTATCAAATCAATTACAGAATTATATAAATGGTATTTTACAGTGGTCTTTTTAAAATCGAATATTAATAAATCTAAGAACAAAGCACTCTATTTTACAGTACTAGGAAAATTAATCATTTCTTTTTTACATATAAATTTAGCAATGATAACATAGTTCATAATCTTTATATTAATGATCTTGGTGTTTTACTGGATAACAAACTTTACTTGTACTATCATGTTGGTCATGTAATCTCCCAATCATTGAAATTACTTGGACCTATTAATTACATAGCTTCATCATTTAGAAAGTTGACGGTTTTTTATGTATCTACTACTCTATGGTTAAATCTAAGTTATAATATGCAAGTGTTCTTGGAATTCCATTACCTTAACTGACTCTCTCAGGTTGGAAAACGTTCAAAGAAAATTTGTCGCTGCACGTTATGATTAATTCTTTACTAACCGGATTTATTATGATTATGACAGAATTCGAAACCCCTTAGGGCTCCAAACTCTCTTCTCGCGTCGACTTAATTGTGATGACTTTTTTTTTTAATATTCTCAATAGCAAAATTTCTTGCAAATTTGCCCTTGATCATGTTGGTGTTCATATACCTTCTCAGACTTCTCTTGGTCCAAAACTATTTTTTCTCAATAGCTCTTGTAAGGTGAGCCCTTTAGGCCGTATCCACAACGCCATTTTAGATCTGTCGAATTTGACTTATATCATAAAAGAACAGCTAACCTTAGAGAGTTATTTAAGGAACCCCCATACCAAAAGTTTATCCTGTAGAGGTTATGCATATAAAAATTAAATTAGAATATTCTGATTTATTTTTTTGCATATTGTTATTGCTTTTAAAATATTTAAGCTTTACTACTCTTTAGTTATTTGTTATTATTTCTATTTTTCATTCTTACCATTATTACTTACTATCTTTTCATAGCATAACTATTCATCAGTATATATGATTAATTAACTATTATTGTTTATCTTATTTTCTCGTGTAAATATATGTATCTGTATGGTAATTGTGTACTTTTCAGTGCTGACCTGTTATAGGTCTAACGACTGTTGGCCAACACTATAATAAAGAAAATTGAAATTGAAATTATTATTATTATTATTTAATTCAATGACTTGTTTGATTATTAATTTAATTATATCTTAATACGTGATTTTTTTTTTAATAATCAAAACCTTGGATATTTCGTGTGCATTTTTATTCGTGTTTAATCAGTAACCCACTCCAGTATGCTTAAAAGAACTCGCCCGGCGTTACTTTATTTTAGGAACATCTGAAATATTATAAAATCATTTATTTGGCTTTTCTTTTATGTAAAGGGCTAAGTTGTCAAACATTCTGCTCCCTTTTCAGATTTTAAATGATACGATGGATCTCTAACAAGATTGGTATTAATATAGACACCTACCAAACATTCAATTTTAAAATATTTGATATTTCTTTAACTAACTTGTTTTTTAGAGAGAATATTTTGAATAAAATAGAACATTTAGTATTTTTTCTAAATTGTGTTTCCTTATTTTTACATACTGGTGCCACACGTTAAATGATTTCTTCACTATAATTAACCGATGGTAGCAATTAGCTCTTAGGTTAAGCCTCCATTCTTCTTTGGCATGCCACCAGTAGGTTTTCCAGATCATAAATATTGTTTTTGTTAAACGTTTTTCATAATGATGTGTTGCCTTTGAGGGAAGGTGGTTTCCAAAAACCTTTTTCAAGTATATATAGCCATATTTTCTAACCAAAATTGGTTTTTTATGCTTTGTAGTTTAATTTTTATGAGATAGTTTGGAATATTAACATTTTTCCTATTTTTCATCTGCCATCCGTCTGCTATAAAAAAAAGGTTTTTTCACTAGTTAAAATAATTTCAAATACATAAAAAATTTATGTATTTATGTATTTATTTATGTATGCATGTTATGTATGTATGTATGTATGTATGTATGTATGTATGTATGTATGTATGTATGTATGTATGTATGTATGTATGTAGGTAGGTAGGTATATTCAATTACCTGAATAGTTACAGCCTGGACACGGAAATCAAGTCTGGGTCCTTAACTTTGTATGCCAATGCTCTACCATAGAATGATCATCGTTATCCTCGTATCCAAGGCCATCTTTGACTTGTTGTATTCAGTTTAAAGTGTGGTAACTGGTGAAAGGATGAGCCACTCGGATATGTTCATAGTAACAGTTCACAAAGTCTCATACCTGTCATTTAATTAATATTTTAATATATGTGTAATCTGATAATTATGATGGGCCGAAGGACCAGTCCTGATAACTCAGACAGATAGTTTGTAACCTGATTTTGGTTGAAAGAACAGTTTAGAAAATACAAACTTATATTTTACAATCAACATTGAAAATCTTTTATCAAATTATAATTTAAAGGTTTTGATAATATCTATCAAAATTGACATTTGCAGATAACATGACTTGATATATGAATATATCAAAACATTGTTTTATTAACTTTAGTAACTAACAAATAATGTTCTTCCTATAAAAATCCGCATATAATTAGGTAGAGAGGTAGTTAGGCAAGTAGGTAGGTATTTATAAAGGTAGGCAGTCAGTCAAATATGTATATAGGCAGGTCAACAGTATATAGAAAGGTGGGAAATTAGAAAGGTCAGTAGATAGAGTTTTAATCGACGCGTGTGAGTTGTGGCATAGTTGATTTATTCAAATGAAATGAGGGTATAATATGAAGTTTATACTTTCCAACTCATAAATAAATAATTTATTAAATATTTGGACATTCGAGCAGACATTATTCAACGTTTTCTTTATTTTAATACTTGTTTGAGCTATCCATACGGTTACACCATGGGGTGGAGATAAGTAGGATGGAAATCAAAGAAAACGCACTCGTATTTTTGTGGAGAGAGATTGAGAAGCCCTTTAGGAATTGACATCTAAGATTCACTGTCAGAATCAAACCAAACCGAATGATATTAATGCTCTTGTTTGCGTATTAAAGGGGGTACCTCCCAGTCACTGTCAATACCTATGAGAATATATTTAATTCAATTGACATCTAGTCCACGTGCTCACATGTGTAAGTTCTATATTTACTCATCACGCAAACACAAAATAGCCGCTCTTTTAAATGGTGGATTATGAGTTTTGAAAACATTTAAAAATAAATAACTATTCACATATATACATACATTAATAATAGTTTAAGATAATAGTCCATATGTAAATTGTATCCTAAGATATTTGTTTGGCACTAGATATTTTGTTTTAATTTTTCTTTTGACGCTTTTAATACGTTTATTACGTTTCCCCTGAAAGGTCTCAGTCTTAAATTGACCAATTTCAGTAAAGCCCCATCTTATAAACTTCATCATATTTTACCATGCCAAGGTAAGTTTAATACCTTTCAGGATAAATTGATTGTACCTATATTTTGTATTTTTATATTTCTTTGTCTACGTGAATGTTTATGTCCTTTTTGATTGTAGTAGTAGTGTGACAAATAGGATGATTATGATGATAATAATAATAATAATAATAATAATAATAATAATAATAATATTGACGTCCAGGACAGAGGACCAGGTTATATACCTCACTTGAATGAATATAATAAAATTATCTGTAAACAACACTCACTGTTTTATTTGCTTTAGAAACTAAGATAGAAAATTTAGTTCTATATTGTATTTAAAGCCATTTTAGTAAAAAAATGCATTCAATTGTTATTTTTATCTTTTTAAAACATTGTAACTTAAGTTCAGACTATAGAATTAATTTAAAAATAAATAAATGGTACGGAACTCTGCATGCACTTTCTCACTCTATTGTTTAAAAATGAAGATATTTACCCAAAACTCGTAATATATGTGAAACGAGATAATATACACCAGCTAACCCAATCATAAATTGCACTATACTTATATAAAAGATTTTTTTATTCCCGGTTTTAAATTTTATAATTTTATTTTTAAAGAATTGATGTCTTCATTTGTATGTTTGGACTGGTAAAAAAAAATCAATATTGGGTCCCCAAGGGTCGACACTTCGTAATAAAATTTCAACTTCCGGTTAAAATTTTCGATATTTTATCAGGTGTTGCAAATCTTCATGCCATCTTATTGCTATTAAATTCCTCAATTATTAATTTGGACCAATAAAAAAGGTAAATAGTGACTATTGAGTCTAAAATGGAGATAAATCATTGTTGTACAAACAATTCCCCTAAGAGTTGAAGAATGACTAACAAAAATTTTTGAGAGACTTACTTATATTTAACTACTCTGTGGTATTGGATTATTGTATTAAAATTTAAGTAGTATCGCTTTACAACCAAAGCTGACAAAATTGTATTAATATATTTGCCAATATCTCATAAACTGTTGTATTTATAGAAATATATTTCATATAAAAGTTTTTTATTTTTAATAATACTACTATTTTGCAATGAAAAGTTATTTAGTATTTCAAATAGTTGCAGAGATACAGAAGTTTCTGCTTCTGTAAAGTACCATAAATTCATTTTCATGGTAAAATGAAAATAGCCAGTTTATTTATAATTTTATATCAACGCCTGGATACGAATTTTAATCAAAATAGTTATAGCTGATTTTGAGAAAATTGATTTTTTCTCTTTTCACCCTTTATTAAATTACTCTTAATTTTAAGTTTAAAGAGACACACAGACATACAGCATTGCAAAGACCACTTTTTAGAGTTCGGGAAGTCATGAGACGTCGACATCCATCAATATTGCAGGTTTGATTTTTTTTACGGTCGCAATACTTTACCTTTTGTTTTCGAAAAGTTAAAAAATATATATATTTGCGTATAGCTTGAAAGTTATTGGGTGTATAAAAATATGCTTCTAATAAAATATTTGTATTATAAATAGTCCTAGCTATTTGTAATAAGTAATTTCATATCCCAAATAGTTTCGGAGATATGATAAAAAAAAATATATTTACGCATCAGACCAGAGCCCTTAAAGTCATTTTTACGGAATATTGAGAATAACCATTTTGTTTAGAATATTTATAAATGCTTATAAATTAAATGTAATCAAAATCGTTAAAGCCGATTTTGAGAAAATAGATTTTATCTCTTTTTGCCCTTCAGTAAACTAACCTTAAATTTAGTGTTAGATATTCAATTCCGAAAACCCCTCGGGGCAACCCTATGAAAACCCTAGATTCCAAGTTTTAGCTTGATGGGTAAAATAGTTCAGGCTCTATCTACATGCACAAACAGACAGACAGATGGAAATTCAAAAATCACTTTTTTGGATTCGGGGACTCATGAAAAGTTGACATTCATCAAAATATCGAGTCCAATTTTTTCGACGCTCACAACACTTTCTTTACCTTTAAGATAGCAGGAAACTAAAAAACATAACAAATTTAAAAAACAATTTGATACATTCTTATATCCCTTTAACAAGAGCTGTTTTTCTTAAATCTTCACTTGATAGGGGGCAAAATAAAAAACTTAGTGCATTGCCTAGAGTAGAGTAAAATCTACAGAAACCTACCTTGCTGTTCTTTCTTCACGTAGTAAAAACAATAAATTCAACTGACAATTGAAATCTTGACCAAACCGCTTCAACTCGATACTTTCATCTACTTACATCGTTTATCCTCACATTCTCAAGCCATGACATGTTGTGAGATATCAACCATAGTAATCACCTTGACTTGATATTAACAGTAAAGATATCAGTCCCTCACGGCCAGAACAGCTATCTCAGGCTGATCCATTTTAAACTAACTGATCGCGTACTAAGCCTTTATTTCCTGATAACGTGCCCTGCCAATGTCTTAGCCGGGAAAAAGTCAGAACCAAAGTCGTTGCCAAATCTTAATATTACTGTATTGATAAATTATTTAACCTTTGAATTTTTACCAGCCATTGAAAGCTATACCCTGATTTGGGTTGGAAGAACTGTGAAAACTCAAACATATTTCTTTACGGCCAACATTGATACAAATGTTACTATATTATTTGTGTTATTTTATAGGTATTGATAGTATCAGTCAAAAAAGACAGTTGCAGATAACATGACTTGATGTATGAATATATTTTAAAAAATATTAGTAACTGTAGTAACTAACTTCTTCGGTTCTTCCTACCAAAATCACACTTTATGAATCATTTCTGAACATCACTTTAAATTTAAATAATAACTGTTGTGGTAACATAAGTATATTGAATCCAATCGAAAGAACTTTTTATAATTTGAACCTACGCAGCTCCCTTGTTTGCCTTGAACTACTAGCTCTGAGTGTCAGAAGCGACTTTCAGAGGAAGTAGGTGGCTTGTTAATGCCTAAAGTACCAATCTGTAGTCACAGATCATAACCTTTATGTCTAAAAGTGTAATTTGGTTGTGAAGGTAAAATGGAGTTGGTTGGTGAAGGTTTGTATGTTGGGAGCAGCAGAGTTGTGTGGTGTTTACTAGATCGAGCCCTCGTACACTGTGATGGAAACACAAGCGCAGTTAGGCCCGATGTGAGTGGTGTAGTGAATTTGAACCTACTGTACTTCCATCGCCTATATATAAGAGTCCAACATTAAGTTCCTACTTCTCAAGTTGTTCAGATGATTTTCAAAAGTAATTTGTTTGTCATCTAATCAAACTAAGTTGATTGATTTCTAAATGATTCAAAGTTGAATAAATTGCATACACAGAACCGAGATAAATAATGGGTTTAAAATTATTAATGAGTATACAATAGTAGTTTCTATTTTTTTGACCATTATTATTTTATAACTTTAAATATTACTAAGCCTTCTCTTTTTATTTTCTCTCTATCTTACAGGCAGAGAAAGTATTGTGATCGCCAAAAAAATTGAACTCAAGATTTTGATGAATCTTGACGTTTTATGATCCCCGAATCCAAAAAAGTGGTTTTTGACTTTCCGTCTTTCTGTCTGTCTGTAACTCCAACTCGAGCCTAAACTATTTTACCGATCGGGCTAAAACTTGGTATATAAGGTTTTCATAGGGTTGACCCGAGGTATTTTTGGAATTGGATATCTAGGCCTAGCCCTAAAATAAAGGATAGTTTACAAAGTATAAAAAGAGAAAAAATGGATTTTCTTAAAATCGGCTTAAACGATTTTGATTAAATTTCATTTATAAACATTCATAACTATTCCAAACAAAATGACCACTCTAAATACTTCGGCCAAATGACTTTAAGAGCTCCGGTCTGATGTGTAAATAGGTTTTTTTTATAATAGCTCATAAACTATTTGAGATATTAAATTACTTATCGTTACAAATAGGTAGGACTAGTTATAATACAAATATTTTATTAAAAAGCATATTTTTATACACCCAATAACTTTCAATCTATACGCAAAAATATATTTTTTAACTTTTCGAAAACAAAAGATAAAGTATTGCGACCGTAAAAAAATCAAACCTGAAATGTTGATGGATGTCACCGTCTCAAGACCCCACAAACCCTAAAAAAGGTATTTGTAATGACGTCTGTCTGTGTGTCTGTTTAAACTTAAAATTAAAATAAGTTTAAGAAAGGGCGAAAAGAAAAATAAATCGATTTTCTCAAAATTGATACTAACGATTTTGATTAAATTCGTATCTAGGTGTTGATTAAGATTATAAATAAACTAGCTATTTTCATTTTACCATGAAAATTAATGTTAGGGTACTTTACAGAAGCAGAAACTTCCGCATCTCCGCAATTATATGAAATACTAAATACCTTATCATTGTAAAATTTTAGTAATATTAAAAATAAAAAACTTTTATTTGAAATATAATTTTATATATCCAACAGTTTCTGAAATATTGGCAAATATATTAATACAATTTTGTGAGCTTTAGTAGTAAAGAGATACTACTTAAGTTTTAACGCAATAATTCTCCAATTCCATAGAGTAATTAAATATGAGTAAGTCTCTAAAAGTTTACGTTGTTTTTCCTTAAACTTCTCAGGAAAAATGTTGTAGAACAATGATCTATATCCATTTTAGACACAATAGTCAATGTTTAAATTTTTTATTGGTTATTATTAATAAATGAGGAATTTTATAGCAATTCTTTGGCATAAAGATTTGCGACACCTAATAAAATTTTGAAAATTTTAACCGGAAGTTGAAATTTTAATACGAAGTGTTTACCCTTGCGGACCCAATATTGATCTTTTTTTACCGGTCTAAACATACAAATGAGGACTTTAATTTTTTTTAAACAAAATTATTAAGTTTAAAACCTAGACTAAAAAAAAGTTTTTCATCAGTATATTGCAATTTATGCTTGGGTTTGCTAGTGTATATTATTTTGTTTCACATATATTACGAGTTTTTAGTAAATATATCCAGTTTCAAACAATAGAGTGAGAAAGTCTGTGCGGAGTTACATACCATTTATTTTATAAGGTAACAAGATCATGGGTCTACATTTTTTTGTTAAAAGCTGGTTGCAATATTAATTTATTTATTAGTTTTACTACCTGTTCACTCTCGAAGTCTTGTGACTAGCTTACCTATCTCCTCCCCTCACCTTTATACTATACGAATGAGACAGGGTAGTTGTATGTCGCACGGCCCAAGGTGCTGCAAAAGAAAACTAAAGGTGACAGTTCACAGAAGAAAGTTTTTTTTATAGTGCTTTAAACGTTTATTAAGTGAATATTGCAGCTTATATCTGCGGTGTCAATATTATTTATCCTTAGTTTACTTTTAAAGGTAGCAAGCTTACCTTGATTGGTTTCACTATGGCACATGGTATACGATAGAACCAAAGTTTAATCCGTCAAAGTAGGACTACTGTTTTTCAAGGTAAATGATACGTAGGTAGGTGACATAGTCTAATAGAGGAATGATCCGTAGGTAGGTGACACAGTCTAATAGGGGAGTTATCAGTAGGTAGGTGACACAATATAAAATGGGAGTGATCAGTAGGTAGGTGACACAGTCTAATACAGGAATTATCAGTAGGTAGGCGACACAATATAATATGGGAGTTATCAGTAGGTAGGTGGCATAGTCTAATAAAGGAATGATCAGTAGGTAGGTGACATAGTCTAATAGAGGAATGATTAGTAGGTAGGTGACATAGTCTAATAGAGGAATGATCAGTAGGTAGGCGACACAGTCTAATAGGGGAGTTATCAGTAGGTAGGTGACACAATATAAAATGGGAGTGATCAGTAGGTAGGTGACATAGTCTAATAGAGGGAGGATCAGTAGGTAGGTGGCACAGTCTAATAGGGGAGTGATCAGTAGGTAGGTGACACAGTCTAATAGAGGAATGATCCGTAGGTAGGTGACACAGTCTAATAGGGGAGTGATCAGTA
>CABEEJ010002612.1:64538-105819 GCA_901482245.1 Timema douglasi | reverse complement strand
ACCTCCTTGTGACCTGCCCCACCCACCTAGCTCGACGCAATCACGGAGCGCTGTCCGAGACGCAGTTCAATCTGCGCGGCCGACTTCAGTCTTGCACACTTCTGACGCAACACTACACTTTCAAACAGGACAAGAATATGGTATCTTAAAATGTAGTTCCCAAACAAAACGTTAAATAAGTACCACTATCTACTACAAACTAATGAGCCCCCAAAGGCAAAGAAATAAAAATACAGTAGGCCTACTAAGAGAACACACCCGAGCAGTGGCGGATCCAGAAGGAGGAAGGGGGAGTGGGGCAGTCGCCGTTGTAAAGAGTAGCCGACTCCGATATGTTATCATCTCCTTTGTGGGATTGTTTTGGGTTTTCTTAGGGTGATGTCCTGATGTCCTTCAGAACTGGCTGTAGTACAACAGGTAACGGTATTGATACTGGTTTTTAAACAAGTACTTCCAAAATTATTTATGTTTAAAGTTATTATAATTTAATATTTCAAGAGAAGTTATATTATTTACAAGATCTATTTGCAAAAGCAGGATTTTGGTAGGAAGCAAGACCTTTCAAAACAGACTTCCTAATAAAAGCATTGCGCACTATGTCAATGATAAAGGTTTTTTGATACTACTTACTTTTATTATTAATATTACCTATCATTATTATTATTATTATGTTATGTTTATTTGGTAAGGAGTTATAGTAAGTTATAGTAAGGTTATATCTTCTTCTTTATTATTTTTAATCCCTTCTCCTATTTTATATACGTTTTAATTTTTCTTCTACAACGACGACATGCTTTAGTGATTTTTCACTATGTTCAAGTTTTATTTGTATTAAAGATGATTGATTTTAATTCATACTCTTGTAGAGTGTGTGAAATTTTATGGTTTTATATGGAATAATTTTTAGTGATATGATCAATTATTATTATTGTTCCTAGAACAAAAGCCAGTGAATTGTTTGTTAATGTTTGTGCTAGTGAATTTTCTATTATTTATCGGTCTAAATTTGGTTATATATACATTTTATTAATGAAAATTATTTTACTCCCAATTATAATGTTTATAGAATTGATAGACTCGATGATAAGACTAATGTTTTAAAAGGAAGACGTGTTATATTCACCATTATGGATTCTATTTCACGTGTGATCAAAAGACCTAATTTAAAAATTATATGGGAAATATCTGGGTTGAAATGCCCACCCTAGATAATCAGAAACGTTATTGAGTAATAACTTATATCCCTCCCCCCACAAACAACCATCGAAAACTTTTGTATCTACTTTTTAATTGAGGAAGGAGCTATAACCAACTAGGCCCATCCCTATTGCTTACCAGTATTGGAAGATTTTAATTACCATAAAATTGATTGGGAGTACCATCATATGGAAAATATTTCTCATAGCTACATTAGATTAAAGGCTACTCAACTTTTATACATGATTTAGAACAATTTAACAGAAACAGTAACAGTAGACCGTGTCTTTGATAATCCACACCATCCCTTACTAACCCATAACTCCCAAACTATGGTTAATATTAATCTATCTCATTCCCCTGACTTATTGAATTGGATGTACCCCGAATCATAAATAAATATAGTGCTCCTACAACTTATTTAGATTATTCTAATGGTCTAATGGATACTTTAATTTACACAACGCCCTGGAAACCACTGATTTGACATGTGTTTACTCAGCTGTTTGTGTCAATAGAGCTATTGAGAATTTGACTAACACAATTAAAAGAATAGTCAACATTTATGTCCCTAAAATTACTATTTAAAGTTCCTCTAAAATTTCCCAACTGGGAACTGGACGAAATCCACATTTAAATATATGAAAAAGAAAAATTAATTTTTTAAAGTATAAAAACCAAATAAAATAAAATCTATTAATATTTTTCAGCCTATCGTAAATTAACTAAACCAACTTAATCAATTGATAGAGACATCTTGACGAACCTAATAGAAAGCAAACCCAAGGATGTTTTGGAAATATGTTAAAAAATGATCACGTTAAGCAAAGGCCCTTGAAATTAATGGGAACGTTATTAATGATCTTCTCTTAATAACAAATGAATTAAGAAAATATTTCAGCTTGGTGTATGACTCCTCTTTGCTAGATATTTAGGCCTTGTTCTATTATTGATAGCAATGTGTTATTTAATCCTAGCCACATTATTTCTTCGGCTGTATCTCTTGATATTAAAAAAATAATTTCATCCAGGTTGTGTGGGGTGGAAGGAATCCCAAGATTAATTGTTAAAGGATGTGCTAATATCTTCAATCAGTGTGTATACTATATTTTCAACCTTAAATGGTCAAGTGAAACATTTCCCGAAGCATGTAAAAATTCTACGGTCGTTCCCATATATAAAAAAGCTGCTAAAATCATCGTTTGTAACTATAGGCCTATTCCTCTAATAATAATAATTACTTTCTCTAAAGTATTTGAGAAAATAATACACCATAAGCTCACGTTTCACCACTCGAAAAACAGACTTTTCGAAAATTAACATGGGTCTGTAAACAAAAAATCTACTGTAACCAGCTTGGTAGAATTTCTGGGTCACGTTGCTTCAAGTCTCTCTATTCAAGGTCAAATCGATGCCATTTATTTTGATCAAAATAATTTTTTATATCCATGTCAACACAGTATTATGCTCTAAAAATTGTTATTTTGGCCCAGCCATTGCCTATAAAAATTAAATTAGGAGCTACTTTCAAAATCGATATTTTACCATAAACATTGGTTATAGCCCCTCCAGCTCTTTCTTAGACCCTTATGGTAAACCTCAAAGGTCAAACTTAGGTCCTCTTCTTTTTAACGTGATGACATTGGTAAATATATTCACTCTTCAAAACTATTTACTGTTTACTGATGATCTCAAATTATTGAAAAACATCAATACAATTCATGATTGCTTATATTTGAAAATATACATTAATTTTATATTACGATGATCTACAGATGATGAAATGTCAATCGATAAATACAAAACTATGAATATAGCTTTCAGCAGGAAAACCACCCGTATGTATTATACCATAATCTCTATTTTCACCATCATGTTGATCATATAGTCTCCCACTCTCTTAAATAACTCAGCCTTAACAAGTATATCACCTCCTCACTCTAGAAAGTTGAATGTATTATAAGTTTGTATTTTGGTCTGGTCAGATTTAAACTAGAATATGCTAGTGTGCATGGAATTGCATCCCCTTGATTGACTCTCTCAGACTGGAAAATATTCAACGCAAATTTCTTGCTACTTGCTAAGAAGTTTTTTTAACAATCTTTACAATGATTACGATATAATACAAAAACTTTTAGGGCTCCGAACTCTCTTCTCGCCCAGACTCTATCGCGATGCCCTTTACGTTTTTAATATTTTTAATATCACAATTTCTTTTCAATTCACCCTTGGACATGTAGGCATCTTTGTGCCCTCTCAAGTCTATACAAACATGATGTATCTACAATTTTTTAATTTGCAAACCATAATAGTATGTTCTAATGTATCTCCAATGCTAGCCTGTTAGAAATCTTGACTGTTTTCTAGCACTCGATTAAAGAAAAATGAAATGAACTTATCATCAGTGTGGATTTGGACGAAATGGATCAACCACGGGTCCGATATTCAGTACTATGTTGGCCAAGATTAGAAGTAAAAAAAGTCGGAATATAATGACGGATCACCATTTTGTAAAGAGTTTAAAAAGGCCTATGATTCAGTTAAAAGAAAACCAATTATATTAAAAAAAATGTTTATTTTGAGATGGCCAAAAAACTTTTCAAACCAATTGAGGAATGTGTGACTGATACGCGTGGCAAGGCACACGTTGGATGTCACTTATCAGATACTTTCAAAATATATAATGGAACAAGAACAAGGAAACAATAGGTTTTAATAATGTTTATGATTTTGTTACTATAGGGTTGTTAAGAAAAATGAGACCTGTTGGAATCTTTTGACTTAATTTTGGGGTGAGCTATATTTTGAAATAAGGCATTGTAAAATTAAATACTGCGTTAGAGCTGAGCGTTTGTGCGGCATTTTATCGCGGTCCCCTTATTACTAAAACATCTTAGGCATATCTACATATTTATTAATTTTATTTTGACAATGACCTTTAAAAATTTTTTAAAGAAAAATTGTGTTTTTCTTACAAGGCCTATTTTTTTTAAATTATAATTTATTAAATCCATTATTGATTAGAGTTATTAAACTTACACTTAAAGGATCCTTATGATAACCGCGCCTTGGTACTAGGTAGGTAGGTAGGCAGGGCCACAGTAGAAATCGTGGCATTGTTTTAAATACCTCCCCCACACGTTTCTTACAACCACTCCTTTCCAGTGCACCAGCTGGGATTCAAACCTCAACCACCACGTCAACTCCAATCAAAATGATACGCGAGCCTAACATCGTATGCAGCGTGGTCACCACTGTGTGTATCATTGCCTTAAAGATCCTCTAACTTTATGTATAACATACTAAAGAGGATAATTTATTTTGAGGCCTGTACCTATGTTTCCTTGGAATAAATAAGAGAGCCTATACTGTATGAGAACCATCCCCTTTGGAGCTGTTGAGGGTTGATCTCCAGTCTTCAGAGTCAGAAACCAATTATAGATCTGGTATATAGGCTCTATTGGTGCTCGAGGTGGAGAATAGATTACGAGAACGGTTGGGAATACCTCAAATACTTCCATTTACGTCAATACATCAGCTGGAAACAGTAAGAGGCTAGAAAAGTCGATCGAAAATTCTTAAACGCCAGAAGTCAAGTGAGTTTATAAGGTCGGAGCTGTCCGGCAATAGGAGAACAAACAGGGGAGGAGGAAAATACAAGTGACAAAACTATTGTTGTGAGCCCCCCTCCCCACCCCTTTTTAAATTACATCATTCGATTCACAAATATCCATTCTACGCTATTATACCAGTTACCTTTCATTTCCCAGGAATTTAGATCTTAATGATCAACCATTATAATATGTTGATTTGTGGACTTATAAGGGTAGAAAATGTCAACTTTTAAACTATGTTCACATGTCAATTTATAGGATCTTAGAAAATAGTCTTGTGTTCATTCCAATAAACACCAAACAACTCTTGTACTGCTAGGGTTTTGTCAATATTTAACTCAAGTGCATCATCTAATTGTCAATCTAAGCTACCTAGGCAGCTTTAAGCGCTGCCAGCGTGTAGTTACAATTAATTTGGAGTTAAACGCTCTGTTTGTATCGTAAAGATACAAAATTTATTCGTTGTTATAAAAAAAATATGCATATTTTTGTTCATATGCATTTTGGGTGCACCAGAAATAATTACAAAATGACAGCATATCTTAAAACCAATTGTAGGAGAATAACCTCAAGATAAGAATAGTCTTCCGGCCACGAAGATGGTTTGATTCTTCGTTTGGATATAAAAAAACTTCGCGTTTTGTCCGAATGGGCAGGGACAGTTTGCGAAAAAAATACCCAACTCTGTTTGTGAAACAAATAGTTAATGATAAGGCCAACCATTAAACTAAGCACGACATTTTTGTCAGGTTAAAGTGAGCTATAAACAAGTTTGATATTATTTCCGTTGCTACCACTATTTAAAGTTTTATAGACAAATAAAATATATTCTTTCGAGTAGTTTATACTTTAACTACAAAACTTCAAATAAAAATGAGCGGATTAAATAAATCACTATCACTTACGTCTACCTTAAAATGTTTAGAGTCTAGACTATTATATGTTGTATTTTGAGAGCGTACTCCAAAATATACATTGAAAAAAATCCAGAAAGATTATGAAATTAACTAACTTTTAAATGTCTTCCATCTCTCAGGTACGTATTGACCCTGATATAAGATGCAGCCGATACATCAAGTTGAAGGTGACAGGAACTGTTTTTTCTTTAGTACCACGTCTTACTACCCATTCTGGCTATACTCCTAAGTAGGCCTACTAATTACACTAAGGAATTGTAAAGGTTTTTAATTTAGAGGAAATATAACCGAAATTTTGTATAGGGAGAGTGGAAAACCATGTAGGAAAAACCACCCTTATTACACCCGGCTGGGATTGAACCCCGATCCCCCCCGTCTTCGACAGTAGGCCTACAGTCTAACACCAGAGTAACGCGTTAGAAGTGAGTAATTGTTGGTTATTTCATAATAAATATTTCTGAAGATAAATTTACCTTGAAGAGGAGAGTGAGAGGACTGAACGAGTGATCATAACATCAACGGTACTAATAATACTAATAAGAACTCCACAATCGGCCCTTGACGACCAAGCAGCCAGCGTCTGTTGGTGAAGATAGTATCTTTCATGCAACGCAAACTTAATTTATACTTGAAAGGTACTAGGGGGAAGTCACACTACAAACATCTTCATATATATATATTATGAACCCCAAGCAAAGCCTTATTTTCAAAATAATTTAGCCATAACCTAAGGTGGATTTTAAAGGTATCGTGACTGTCTAACAGATGGCAGCACTAACTCAATTTGAGCTAAAAATGGGACCTTCCTCCATTTTCCCCTGTAACCTTCACTTGCAAACGTGTTTAATGGACATGTGGACTCAACAAATCGAGGTCCACACCACGCTCGCGCGCGTTCTCGGTCGAGAATATGTCAAGGAAAAGCCGTGTGACGTGTTCATTACATCCGAGCAAACAATCATCCCCCTGGATTCAAGCCTCGTCATTCCTACCACAGATTCCAGATTTAATGAAAAGAGTTAGAGGGGGTGGGGTGAGGGTAGGTTGCACGAAAACAATAGCGCCACGGTTTCTATGGGCGGGAGGGAGGAAGTTTGTTTTACAGCGAATATTCTCTATGGCTAATTAATTGTGCTCCCAACCCTTTTCCTCCGCGAGCACGCACACGCACGCACGCCTTGCCTTCCTCCGACATAACTCACTCTTAAATTATGGCCCGGTCCATGAGCCGCTATAACAATGATTCGCGCCCGGTACAGTCACCATAGCAACTGTGTGGCGGTATTTTAACAATGGACCCGCCGCTAAATGTCCTTGTCGCCCCTCTAACAGCCGCGAGACTCGGTCGTACAACTGGACAGATTAAAACGAAAACAACGTACAGTCCCGTTTTCATCGGAGCGGGTTTTTAGAGAATACAAACATTATCTTTTTGCATATTCTTTAACTTATAAAGTTACACCTGGACATGGGAATGGAACCCAGGACCTTAGGCATAGTACGCCAACTCTCTAACCACTGAGCTCTCCAGGGATCGTATGATATCTAGATGAGGCTATAACTGTAATTATCAAATCTATTATTTATTATTATTATTATTATTATTATTATTAGCACCGCGTCTTACTACCAGTTCGGGTTATACGCACTTACGCTAATGTGTAATGGTAGGGTGATTGTGAGATGAAATGAAGCACCTACAGTTTAANTATTATTATTATTAGCACCGCGTCTTACTACCAGTTCGGGTTATACGCACTTACGCTAATGTGTAATGGTAGGGTGATTGTGAGATGAAATGAAGCACCTACAGTTTAACGTGGGATCCGAACCACGGTGGAGGCCTGACATTCCCCACATTCACAAGATGTCTTGCCAGAGGTGAAGGAAGGGTTTGGTAATCAGATAAATCTGTGCCGGGACCGAGGATTGAACCCCGGACCTCCAGCACAGAAGTCCGACACCTTACCCCTAGACCGCCAGGTCACCCTCAATCAAATATAATTGCTTTGCTATTTAATCCATATCGTTTAGTGGTCAACAATCATAACATTTCAATATATCGTTAGTGGTTTTATAGGTATTTAAATATTTAAAATAACTATCAAAAGTAACCTCTAAATATCACATGTACTGACGTATTAATACGTGAAGGTAGATCTAGTAAGTTTTTCTATCTGTCTGATGTCAATTCGTAAGTAAATTAAGGTATACAAACATGGTTAGTGGTTAAACGACTAATCGTGTTAGTAGAAGGAGAACTCATTATTTAGTGACCTTGTGTGAGTGTTGTAATACAGATCAATTAATTTTCAGTTTGACAGGATTTGAAATAGTTCTAAATCTCTTACGGCTGGTTGCTCGAGTATCAAATTGATTCTTCAATCGCCAAATTGCCAATCAGCTTGATCCTAGCTCAATAAAAGTTTGGGTTTCAACAAAGTTAATTAGGTATCAAAATCTCATGATCACTTTAACGAAGATTTGATCAAACAGAGTAAAACAAATATGGCAACACCGTAAAAATTAGTGGATTTTGTAAAATCGGACTGTGAATAGATCTAGATTCATACTTAAGGTTGGCCATTATTTATAGCTTACTGGTAGCATAGGATGCCTGATTTTAATATAATATATTAAAATAAAAAATATATATGTATATAT
Organism: Timema douglasi; assembly: GCA_901482245.1. Classification (NCBI taxonomy): domain Eukaryota; kingdom Metazoa; phylum Arthropoda; class Insecta; order Phasmatodea; family Timematidae; genus Timema; species Timema douglasi. The sequence goes on along the minus strand of CABEEJ010002612.1, from coordinate 97,427 downwards.
TCATTTCAATAAATTGCCAGTTTGGGCATGTTCCATTTAAGAAAAAGATTTTAAACAATTTTATAGTAATATTAAACAATACGGTAAAATCAGTCTAAACCTCAAATCAAATTTTATTTCTCTAGGATTAAAGAAAAGCATTTATTTCCTGTAGCTGTTTTGAATATCAGCAATTTTTTATAATTTATTTTTATAGTTGGAAAAAAAAAATTATCTGAAGAACCCATAATTGACAATAATATCTTTGAAAGTAAATCACACTCAAAATAAATATAAACAAATACTTTTCTTTTAATAAATAATTTAAATAAGGATACACAATCTATTTCCGTTACTAAAACTTACAGGTTATGTCAACATGATGGCCGGAGAATCAAACAATTGATGGTTAACTTGACCAGACATTTGATCGATAATCACGTCCTAATCGATAGTGCAATAGTAAATGAAGTCTTAGACACTGATTGGAGATCAGCTCACATCTTATCTCTGATCAAGTCATTGATTATCGTTTGCGCAACCAGCCCTTAGTAACTTCCTTGCCATAGAAAATAAAATTGTTTCATTTAAGCATAAATATTAATTGTTTTATTTTAAGAGTTTTCATAATTTATAAACCACAGCCAAACAGTCTAACACAATATGTGTTTTAAAATATCTAAATAATGGGAGAAATAAAGCGATTTTCTTTAAACTCTCTTAGTGAGTTAATTGTTTGGACTATTTAAACACCCGCTTTGGTGACCACATGGTCTAAGGCGCTACTCTCACAATAGACTAGACTGCACTAATATTTTTTATAAAAGGTTTTCCACTCTCCCAACACGCAAACGCGAATGCACGTTCTCTAAATTAAACTTTCATAATCCCTAAAACATCAGTGTGGCTACTAATTATGACATGGGAGTATAGCTCGAACGGCTGGCAACAGACTGCTACAGTGAAAAGTAACCTACTCTATGAATGATAACAACGTTTATAATCTGTATTTTATTCTTTCGCGTTACAAAGGGATTTTGAGAAAAAAAAATTACTATTGGAGTCATTCATCGTCATTTTTAAGTAGGCATATTAATATTTATAATTACAAACATTTTTATATAATTTTATAAACTATAACTATTCTAAACTTTACTTTCTCTTAACTCCTCGGAGAGAGAAGTATTGTGATAGTCAGAAAAAATCGATCTCGAGATTTTGATAAATGTCGACGTTTCATGACCACCTGAAAAAGAAAAAGTTGTTTCTACGATACCGTCCATCTGTCCATCTGTCTGTCTGTCCGTCTGTATCTCTGACTAGAACCGAAACCAATTGGGCTAAAACTTGGTATCTGGGGTTTTCATAGGGCTGCCCGAGGGGTTTTTGGTACCAGAGTTAACCCTAAATGAAGGGGGAAAAACAGAAAAAATTGATTATATCGAAATTTAATCCAACGATTTTAATCCAAATTCGTATCTAGTCACTGTCTTGCATAGTAAATAAATGGAAACCGTTATTGTGTCCATGTAAATGACTATAAGAGCACTTCATATAAATATCACTTTCCAATGGTAATTTTATCTCTGCATCTATTTTAAATGCTAAATAACGTATCGCTGTAAAGTTGTAATACTTTAAAAATATAAATCATTTAACTTTATTCGAAATCTATTTGTATTTAAAATCAATGGTTTCTGAGCTATAAGCGTGAAACTGATTGTTATGCGTTTTGGTGGAAAAAGATGTTATTTTGTTCTAAATGTTTCTGTTACAGTGTGTCCAGTTTCATTTATACTCTTTGGTGGAGTGTTTCTGCAAAAATATATATTTTATTTAGTTTCATAAATTTTACTAATTTATAGGAAATTTATTTATTTTAAGATAAAAGAGAAAAATAGTATGTGCAGTGCTACAATTTATTTTATAAATTATAATTGTTGTACAGTTTGTTTACACAGATAAAGAGCACAATAGTTGTAAAAGAAATGTTAGGAAAGCTATTCAAGCGATACTTCTGAATGTGTTGAGTGCTATTAGTGACAAATGATGCCTGGAAAAGGGATTTCTCGGTTATTTATTCATTTCCAAAAGAGAGAACAGAACCAGTGTCCACACACGCGCGCGCACACACACACACACACTGATATGCTGTCAAACATTGCACATACTTGTTGCCAACAACTTTTAGTGAGTCAATCTCTAATGAGTGAAGAATAAAAATTAGATACAGTAACTTTACTTGCTAAATTTCACTAAGTAATGCTCGATTTTCAAATTATATTTCTACTCTCTCGCTATCTTACAGGTAGAGAAAGTACTGTGGAAAAAAATGAACTCAAGATTTTGATGAATCTTGACGTTTTATGACCACCCGAATCCGATAAGGTGGTTTTTGAATTTCCGTCAGTCTGTCTGTCTGTACCTCCAACTAGAACTAGGATATATTACCCAAAAATTGAGGGTGTATGGCCCAAAATTAATAATATAATAATAATTATATATATTAGTAGGTCTTCTTAAACCAAACTTGGATAATTGTATAAAATATAGATTAAATGCATATTTTAAGCACAGTGTTTACTAAAAGTTTGAAATTTTGGCATCTAATGCAACAATTTTAAGAAAAATCAAATGATGTCAAGATTTCATATTTGGAATGTTAGAAGTACTTGGGGAAGTTTATTAATTTAAATAAATATTATTTCAATAAACCTTCAATTAATAGCGTAAAAAATTGCCAAATAAATTCAATATTCAATTAATTATTTTGTATACTTAAACGTGTGTAATAAATGGGGGAAGTAAATCAATTAATGTCGACTTCTTTTAACTTTATAATGGTACTTCATTCACATTAATATTCAATATGAGACTCGTGAAAACTGGTATGAGCTGAGGTGCTTCATATTATGCCTCCGGATTTTGAAAACATACTTGAGCAACCCCGCAATAGCCGAAACAGAACGGCCTGGTCAGAGTAGAGCAGACAACTCATCCCTTCTCACTCCAAGTCACTAGCTGTCTGTCCTTGAAACCATAAAAATGTCGCCAGTGGTTTTGGCATGTTTGTGAAGCTTATCGCCCCGGCCATCTCTCTTTAGGGATTGTTACCTGGATCTCCACCGTTTTCAAGTCATTGAGGAAAGTGTGACATTGATGAAAGGATTTTTATCAATGTGGTTGAGTGTAACTGCATTTAACATCTTTAGTGATGTGTGAAGTGTATTAATAGTGGGAAAACAATTTTCATTATTTTAAAACATGGCCCCACAAAAGTTTATTAAAGATGGCTTAAGAGATGTAAAGGGCAAAAGACGTGAGCATTCCAAGGCAATTAAATGCTTTTACGAATAAATTTGGAAAGCCCAAACCGCTAAAAAGTTGGTGAAATGACATCAAATCTTTATTATATTATTGAAGTAAAATAATTAGCTTTTTTTACAATTCTTTTGAAATCCGGAACCTCCAAATTAGCATGTCAATATCTTACCACTGAGCTATCTAAGGTTAATCCTGTGTTAGGGTAATTTAGCGCTCATATTTTAAGGATTAGTCGGTAATAGATATGTAAAATCGTCGGCCATTTAATAACAATCAGAAACACACTCCATCGTTGATCCAGGGTAGCCTTATTCTGCCGTTTGGACAATTTTAATTAATTTTAAATAATTTCTTGGATATAATTTATAGTAAATAACTATGATCTATAATATAATACTACAGCTATTAACGAGCCATGTCCTGCCCCACGTCTTTCACCAAATCTGCTTTAACGTAAGACTGATAAGTACTTCTTAGCATTGTACAAATACTGGGTAGGTAGCTCAATGGTGAAGCTTTGGTGCGCCAAGCCCAAGGTTCCGGGTTCGATTACCATGTATACTACAGTAGTAATTTTTCTACTATATTGAGAAAAAATAAAGTGCTCCCTTGAAAACGGATTTATCTGTCAAAATATTAATCTTTTGAACTGCTATAAAATTATTTAAGCCTTTATAATTCAAACTCCATCAATGCAGAATTATTTCATCTCTTAAAGGCTCTATCTCCATAATATATTTTATTCTCCCAGATTTCAATTTTAAAGTTAAGATCATATTTAATTTAGAATTAACAGAATATATTTTAAATAAATGAATAGTCTTAATATTCAACTTATTATCTACTATTTATTAATTTATTTAGTTATAATGGCAAATTGGATTGTACCACGTTCACAAACACTGAAGACTTGACTTTCAAATCAAATCAATAGTGGGAAATGTGTTTAAGGTCCTTTAAAATGACGTGTAGGTGTGTACAAATCGACACTATTAATGAATTCAATACACAATTATATGGCAATGTCATGGCCTTGATTTTATGGGTTTGATTCAAACTTAAGGGTTAAAAAAATACTAAGCAGGTAGAGTGTTTAAAAAATTACATTTACAGTTTAACTCCAATTTCACAAATAGGTACTTAACTCAAGGTGTGAAAGTAATGATCTTAATAGCAACTTGGGTATGAAAGTAATGATGCATTATTATTATTATTATTATTATTATTATTATTAGTCCCACGTCTTACTACCCGTTCGGGTTATATGCCCTTACGCTAATGTGTAGTGGTAGGGTGATTGTGAGATGAAATGAAGGACCTACAGTTAAACGTGGAATCCGAACCACGGTGGAGTCCTGGAATTCCTCACATTCACAAGTTGTGATTAATACACGTCTTGTCAGAGGTGAAGGAAGGGTTTGGCAATCAGATAAACCTGTGCCGGGACAGAGGGTTGAACCCCAGACCCCCAGCACAAAAGTCCAACACCTTACCCCTAGACCACCAGGTCACCTTGTAATGATACAAATAGCAACTTTGGGTGTGAAAGTAATAATAACAATAGCTACATTATTTACATATAAAATAACTGATCAATAGTTAGAATATATTCGGGGTCATATTTGTTTAAAAAATAGCGCATTTTAAGTTTTTTATGGTTATTGAAAATTAACTAGAAACATTAAACCACTTTAATTTTAATGTGAATTTATACCAAAAAATATGTCATAACTTTTTTAAACAATATAACTAGCTTTAGTATTTTGAAAAAGTTTGTGTCACATTTGTAAAATTCTTGAAAAAATAACTGTTTACGTTTTTAGCGTTAGTAAACATATTTATAGATAGCTTCCAAATAAGCATGCTGTTTAAAATGTAAGTAAGTCACTTTATTTTTATTTACAAACATTTTGAAAGGGCGGTTCGGCCGTGCTGTTTGCCCGTGACTATGAACGATGAAGCACATTTGATTTGATACTACATATTTTCATGTGCATGACAGCGACTTGCGATATTAAATTATTTGAGTGTGATAATAAACTAACTTACTAGCTCATATGTGAAGAGTGATCTGTAGCATCTTTATTATATTTTTTTTAGTGTAGGTAGAAATAAAATTCACCACCTATACACCTGGCCGGGACTCGACCCCTGATATCCCACCATTGGCTATCTAGTCTAATGTGAGACTGACGGTTTTTATCATTCCACCAAAGAAGTGGGATTTTCTAAACTACTAGTTCGTCGTTGCAGCGATGGTTGCGAAATATCACGCTTAACTGTAGTTAAACCTTTTTACTGGGGAATGTTCTATGTAATGAGACCTCACTTCGACATTCTATTATCGCGCTTAACTGTAGTTAAACCTTTTTACTGGGGAATGTTCTATGTAATGAGACCTCCCTCGACATTCTATTGAAAGGTTTACTCGTCAAAGGACATCAATTTTCGATAGTATACTTAGAGCTTTTGGTGTTTAGTTACAAAACGTTTATTTTTCCCTTTCATGCTAAAATGAAATATTTAAAATGGTCTTTTCCGTGTTCTATATCAAACTATTTGTTGCAAAATAAAAATTAAATAAGAATTTATTTGTTATTATATTTAGCCAAAGATATATTGTTTTTCTTACCTATATACAATCATAAACAAATCAGGGTTTATGTGGAGATGTGAAGAAAAAACAGAATCATTGTACATATGAGCCATGGTGCATCTCGCTCCCACATTTTCTCTCGCGCCTCTCTCACACACATTATTTTCTCTCACCTTCTCCCTCACAGTTTCTACCTCTCTCATACACTTTCTCCCCTTACACACACTATCACACAATCTATCTCAAATTATATTATCACACTCTCTTTTAAATTCTATCTCTCAAACACACTCTCTCTCATACTCAATATCATCTTAAACTCCCTCTTTCAAACTAACACTCTCTCTCACACTCTCTCCCTATCTCAAACTCTCTCACTCAATCTTTCTCTCTCAATCTCTCTTCAACTCTTTCACTCTAACTTTTCTCAAAAAGTAGCTTTGATAATCCCCTCAAAATTGAGTGTTAAAATGGAAACACAAATGAACTTACTGTATTTGTATTGTGTTACTATTTAATAAAATGAACATCAAAATCCATTATTTGAAAGAAAAAAAATTGTAGGGAGCTCCGCACGGACTTTCTCGCTCTATTGTTTTAAAATGGAGATATTTACTCAAAACTCGTAATATATGTGAAACGAAATAAAATAATATACGCTAGCAAACCCAAGCATAAATTGCACTATACTTATGTAAAACTTTTTTTTTCGTCCCGGTCTTTAATTCTTTAAAAACAAAATTTGAAAATTTATGTCCTCATTTGTATATTTGGATCGATAAAAAATATCAATGTTGGGTCCACAAGGGTCAACACTTCGTATTAAAATTTCGACTTCCGGTTAATCCGGTTAAAAAATTTTACATTTTATTATGTGTTGCACATATTCATGCCATCGCATTGCTATTAAATTCCTCAATTATAAATTTTGACCAATAAAAAATTTAAATATAGACTATTGAGTCTAAAATGGATATAGATCATTGTTGTACAAACATTTCTCCTAAGGGGTTTAAGGAAAAACAAAAAAACTTTTAGAGACTTACTTATATTTACTCTATGACATTGGAGAGTTATTGCGTTAAAACATTAATATCTCTCTAAAACTAAAGCTCACAAAACTGTATCAATATATTTGCCAATATCTCAAAAACTGTTGGATTTATAAAAATATATTTCACATAAAAGTTTTTTTTATTTTTAATAGTACTACAATTAATCAATGATAAGTTATTTAGTATCTCAAATATTTGCGGAGATACGGAAGTTTCTGCTTCTGTAAAGTACCCTAAAATTTATTTTCATGGTAAAATGAAAATAGCCAGTTTTTTTATAATCTTAATCAACACCTTGATATGAATTTTAATCAAAATCATTAGAGTCGATTTTTTCTCTTTTCGCCCTTTTTTAAACTACTCTTAATTTTATGTTTAAACAGACACACAGATCGACGTCATTGCAAAGACCACTTTTTAAGGTTTGGGGGGGTCTTTAGACGTCGACATCAATCAAAATTTCAGGTTAGGTTTTATTTTGCGGTCGCAATATTATTATTATTAGCACGGCGTCTTACTACCCGTTCGGGTTATACGCACTTACGCTAATGTGCAATGGTAGGGTGATTGTGAGATGAAATGAAGGACCTACAGTTTAACGTGGAATCCGAACCACGGTGGAGGCCTGGCATTCCTCACATTCACAAGATATCTTGTCAGAGGTGAAGGAAGGGTTTGGTAATCAGATAAATCTTTGCCGGGACCGAGGATTGAACCCCGGCCGCCAGCACAGAAGTCTGACACCTTATCGCGGTCGCAATACTTTTACCTTTTGTGTTCGAAAAGTTAAATAATATTTAGCACCGCGTCTTACTACCCGTTCGGGTTATACGCTTTAAGTACTAATTACGCTAATGGATTAGGAATTGGGGAGGTTGAATTAGAGGAAGTGAACCCACACTTGCGTGGAGGGAGAGTGGAAAACCATTTAGGAAAAACCACCCCCAGTTCACCCGAGCGAGATTCGAACCTCGATCTCCCCGTCCTCAGCAGTCGAGCTTCAACACGACAAGCGCGTTACCCAACTACGGCTCCGAGGCGGGTGAAAAGTTAAAAAAATATATATTTACGTATAGCTTTAACGTTATTGGTTTTATAAAAATATGTTTTTTATAAAAATATTTGTATTATAAAGATACCTACATATTTGTAGCGATAGATAATGTCATATTTCAAATAGTTTAGGAAATATTATATTTAAAAAAATCATCAGACCGGAACCCTTAACGTCATTTTGCCGAAATATTGAGAGAAGCCATTTTGTTTGGAATATTTATAAATGTTTAGAAACTAATTTAATCAAAATTGTTAGAGCAGATTTTTAGAAAATCGACTTTTTCTCTTTTTGCCCTTCAGTAAACTAGCCTCAATTTTAGGGTTAGATATCCAATTCCAAAAAACCCCTCAGGGAAACCCTATGAAAACCCTAGATACCAAGTTTTAGTCGGATTGGTAAAAGAGTTTAGGATCTAGTGGGCGGTACAGACAAGACAATCAAAAATAACTTTTTTGGTTCGGGGGTTATGAAACGTCAAGATTCATCAAAATCTTGAGTTGGATTTTGACTATCACAATACTTTCTTTACCTGTAAGATAGCGAGAAAGTAAAATGCCTACAATGGTCTAATCTATTGGTTTTTGCCTATTTTATGAACAAGAGCCCTAGCGCACCTATTTTGACTTTGTCCTCTCTATTTTGCAGCATACTTGGTAGGTTTGAAAATTGACACTTGTTAAATAGTTTCTAATGCACGTAAATTAGTCGGAAGACAATGGGAGCGGTGGCAGACATCTTAGGAGGAAACGGCATACCGTTGCAAGAGAAATGTTCTACTTTCATATGAAGTAGAACTAAGCTTTTCAAATTGTATATAAAAACTGAAATTATATAACCCATTTCACGAGTTAAAATCTATAAAAGTACCTCCTAGACTATCAGCATGTAAGCAGTGCGTCATATGACATGGCCCAGTACATGATCTTGTGCGGCCCACGCACTTTTTGATTTACTAACATACAATGCAGCACAATTCACCATTTTATAAAAGTTAAAAAAAAAAGATGATTTAGAAATGGAATATTCCTTTGGGAAATTTATAAAGTAAGGTTGGTGTACAAAATTTCTTATCTTTACTCACTAGAGATCGATTTTCAAAAAAATTGTTAAATTTTCTTAACACATTATGTGCTATATTTGTCAGTACATAAGTGTTTTAAGAGCTATTTTCTGCTATGAAAATGAACAAATATCAGAAACATCACTTTTACGAACGTGCATTTGTCATCAGTTTTAAAAGTGACTTCAACATAATATTTAAAGCAAAACAATCACACAATTGCTGTAAATAAATGGTTCCATATTTTTAAATAAAAATAGAGGATACATCTTAAAATTGTAGCTTAATGATATTAATGTATATTTTTTATTTTACTTATGATGCTGACAGTACTATTATTTTGTTAACTGTAGCCCCCTCAGTATTTCTAATGTCCAATGTGACCCTTTTGAACAAACAGGTATGACACGCCTGGGCTAGTAAATCAAACATTTGTGGTCACAGGTACATCTTGAATAGATCTATTAGAAAAGGTGTTAGTTCATTTTCTCTTAAAACTGAATGTGTTACTATTGACCCTAACGCAGGTAGGCCTATAATATATCAACACTGGTGGTCACTCAGTGTATGATGTTAGTTAGTCACCATGAATTGGATTATTCAGGGTCAAATCTAGGCTGGGTGGTTTTACGTATGTGACTTAAGACTGACTTTTCCAAACTTTCTTCAAGCTTGGTTGGGTGCTCTTATCGTGTATGTATTTTCCTAAAATATTCTAAATTTCAACTGCGCAACAATAGGTACATTCTGTCTAACTTCTTTCCCTTACCTGACTAGCATAATTAAATACGGGTAGTCCTGACTTGTAACAATACGCGGTGGAAATAAATCAATAATAGTGAATATACAATGCTCTGATAACCCCACAGACAAGGAATACACCAGACCCACAGCCTCCAGGTTAAAATATCTATGCTCCGTGGAAGAGCGAACTTTTCAACAAGAGTATCACTAAATGCCATCAAGCGGCATTAAACAAAAATATCATTTTTAGCATGATTTCACTAGAGAGAAGACACAAATACCCTTATCTAGTCAAATGGCCGGCTTCCACAACGCTAGGTTCAGGTAGTGACCCAACCTCCTCTTCACATAATTCTACCTCCCAAAGAGCTTACACAGACTGAACATCACGATTACAATGGTCCCTTTGTGACGAACATGTTAAAAGTGAGTCGTTTAACAACTGCCCATTAGAAGTGTTTTTATCACCCAGCATTGACACTAGCGAACCCCAGTGGACTTAACCTGGCGTATCCTTGTCTGTGACCTAGGTTCAGTTTGTAAATGCAGGGAGATCTCGGCGCCCCCCCCCCCCTTTACTTTGTTTATCCTGAAAGCTATCAGTCTTACCTTGACGTACTACACGATGATCTTATTTTATAAGCTGCAGTCTGTACCATAGTGTAATAATGCCAGGTAAGCTTGCAACCTTATTGTATAAACGGAGGGTACATTGCTATACGGACGACACAAGAATATAAAGTTCAGGGCTTTCCAATTGTAATTATTGTGGGCCCTACAGATTGTTTCTCCAGTTCTAATTTGTGTACGTGGAATTACCCGCCCGTCCCCTCCCCAGCAACACAGCAACATAGCAACACATGAAGCCGCCGGACTGTTTGGGTGGTCACCACAGTACAAGGCTTCATCACGTTCAATTAATTGCTTGTAATCATAGGGCTCGCATTCATTCTGAGCAATAATCTGAAATGAGACTTTATTCAAACTTAAGATATTGTATTGAATTAACTAACAATATTTGTGTAAGTCGAACTCTTGTATTATTAAGCACACAGTTCCGCAGCTGTTGTGTTGAGTCAAAAGGTCAGTATGCAAGAAAGAACCTTAGTAGACGCTGAGTAGTAGTGGCGCTGATTCTCTAGCCAAAACCAAATCGTGCAGGTTGACAAATATCTGAGGGTTGGGTTTTGTGGAGGGGGTAGGCAGGCTACGTAAGCGATAGCAGAGTTCATTGCAGGACATCGCTGAACTAATTTAAACAAACTTTGGTACAAAATTACGTATGTTCTATGATGTATTTTAATTTGAAAAAAATATGTACTTTTATTTGAGCTAAAATTCATTGTTTATATAGAAAGAAATTTGACCCCACTCACAACGTAGAAATGCAAATTTTTGCATCAATTTAATAAATGAATCAATAGAATTGTTTATAATATATTTCTATAGAAACATAGAAATATATTTGAACTACAAAATAAAAAATACCACGTACTCCTGCGATATTTCATAATCCCGGGAAAATGTACCAAAGTAGGTGTTATTTTTGCTCTTTTCTCAGCCAAACAGTCCCACCTTCATGCAGCCTTAAGGAGCTACTGGTAGTCTCAGCGAACCAATGTTGCAAAATGGGTCATATTTAAGATAATATTGACCATACGAAAACAAGAGAATGGCAGTGCTGTTTCCCTATAGTAACCATGCAGAGATGATATCCAGATAAAGGGTCCACTTAGTATCTACTTAGGCTTGTTCTCATATACATCCCCTTATTTCCCATCGTGAAGTAAACCTACGCTACACAGCACAGCTCATTATGGCGCGCATAATACGGAGTGCACCCCGGAGTATGGCTCATATATACTCACTCCCGCACTATAATTTTAAAATGCAATACCTTTTACTATATATTTTCACGAGCTGTTATACTTGACCAAATAGCTAGCTTATTGATTATGTTGAACATACTATTGCAACTACATTTGTTCCTGGTTGGATGAATGCAAGCTAAATTTACTATATAAATGAATGAGATGGACAATTGTAACACTATTGAATTAATCGCCCTGCGTTGGGCGTCGATTGAATCACTATTGTATTATCGCCCCGCGTTGGTTGTCGATTGAAATACTACGGATTAATTCCCTGATATAATAATGCTGTGACGATATTTAGGTTGTCTATAGCTCCGTGGTAGAGCGCCTATCATCACTGTACGGAATATATATAGTTTAACCGGCTGTTAATTGCTCCGTGGTCTAGCACTAATTAAATCTGTATAATTAATATATGTAAGAAAGAGAACTATTGATGGTTGTTTATTCACACACGGTTTGTTCAAATGACATTTGTCAATTACTTATACATACTCCAATTAAATGCTTTATATCAATGCACACTTGTGATATTAATGTAAATTATTGTATTCTGTGTTAGACTGTGACTGCGAGAGCCAGTGCTAGTGCCAGTGAGTCCCTAACTGCGTTGCTTGTGTGAACGCGAATTGTGTGTGTCTGTTTGGCTGCCTTTAATAATATGCACAAACGGCTTATATATGACATACCCCTTGCCTTTGGCTCCCCTCGTCAACCGTGTAAAAACTAACTAATAGAAAGAGTCCTGGAGACAGGTGTTGTGAAGGCTATCTTTTTATTAGTATAGGGAATTGGCGTCTTTTGCCAAATACTGCGAAGTTGTTCCTTTAACAGGAAAAATGGTATAAAAATATATTTTAATGGTGAAATCCTTTTCCCATTATTTCTGAAAATCACGTGTTTCTTCATGGATGAATCATAAAAGGATATTCTACATATGTTACTTTAAAGAAAAATTACCTTCATTCATGACTTTTTATATAATTTATAGTGATCCAGATAAATTATCATTACACAATGTTCATCTTCCGCCGACAATTCCAACAATTGCAACATATGACTGCGCTTGCGTGAGATATTGTAGACTAGCCTGTAAGGCAGAGGCTCCCAAACCCTGGGTCACGACCTGAATAAGGGTCACAAGCATGTTCCAGAGGGTCACGGATCTTTTCAAACTTTATGAAATATTATTATTACCAACAAGTCATCAAACTAGGACATTATGAAGAATTACCACAATACTGGCAAGAGCCTCAGTGTTGAAACCCTCCTGTACTCGTAAATTTGGACACGGCTCTAGGACTGCAATCGGGATGCAGGTGGTCCTCCCCGCTACCGACTGCTCTCGATCTACCTCCACCCCGCGCTTATTTAGTCTCGCACTGCGGGGTTGAAGAAAGGCCGAGAGGCAGCCAGAGAGAGAAGGACAACCGCATACCTTTATTTTCCAAGATTACATAGAAGCATATATTTGACATTACATACATACATAAGGAAACATGATTTTAGGAAAGGATCTTCTGTCAGGTGTCTTCAGGCTAATTATGTTCTTCGCCATCTTCCTCGTCGAGCGTATCCACTGCTGTTTCCGCTCCCTCCGCCCGTGCTCCGTCGAAATCGAAACCCCGACTGGAGCGGGATCACTGGCGGGACGAATCCTGGCGGATACACTGCAGCCGACGAGTCTCCCTCTGAGGCGGCGATGGCCGTGGCCCATCCCTTCGTGATGGCTATGTAGAATGTATTCATCCTATGGATTACTATCCTTCGTGTTCTAGTAGGGAGTTCCCTATAGTCTGCTGCCAAGGTGAGGATGAAGTTGGCCTGGTGTTTGTAGTGACCTGGTGGTAGCTTGAGTGTCTTAGCTTTCTTTCAGTGCCAAGGCAAGCCGAAGTGCGACTGCTTCTTCGACGTCAATGAAGCCCGTCTCCGGCGGCAGGAGTGACGCCCAAGCCTTAACCGTAGGGAGCGGCTTAGCGGTAGCTGCTTGGTGTCTATACGCGTCCGGGAGCTGTGCAGGTCCATCTCTAGGTGCAACCCTGTTGTCAAGAGCTGTCTCCATACGTTTTATGCGTTCTTAATTTGATGCTATTGACTGCGTTATTTCATGGAGCATGTTAATTATGTCTTTGTTGTCGGAAGTCATCGTCGGATCTTTGCTGGGTATAGCCCGTACGATTTTTATTGTCTTCATCGGGCATGTTGCTGGGCTGCTGGCACCTTTTCTTGTCGGTGTGGCCGCCGATTCGCCTTGAATTAGAATTCCGGGGCGTAACGGGGGAGTCCTGGTACCTGTTGGACTTCCGTTGGTGTCGCTTTCCGTTGCTGATGGACTTCCTGGCACCGAGACAGTTTTTCTTGATCGCAGGTCCAGGATTGAAGCGCTTGCTCCGATCTCCTTCAGTGTGTCTTCACTGCAATTCCTGACCACCGTTGCCCCGAGACTCTCCTTAATTTCTGTGAGCTGTGCCTTATGAGCACGTCTGATTTCTTCTAGCGTTTCTAAGCACTTGGCGCACTTGGCTCTTTCCTCTCTTTTGACAATATAGTCTAGCTCTAAGAACAAGGACTTTCAGGCCTTGTATTGATCAAGATCCTCAGAATGGTTTGCGTCGAACTCTGCCCATTAAGATAGTACTCAAAAACTCGCAGCCCCACCTACAAAATGAAAGTGATTGTCACTGAAAAACTCTTGGTTTTATCACTTATCAATTTTTTCGAGAGAACATATTGTGTAATTTTCTATTCGTAAAATTAAAAAATCAATAAAATCGATTCAAATTTAGAGGATGAAATTTATCGATACAAAATAACAAGTCAAAAGAACTCCCTCCAAGAATGAAACAGCACTGTAAAAACCATTGAAACAGTCTTTTTTGGTCACTTAAAGAGCATAGTAAGAAAGTCACATTTTCACTAAAGATTGTGCTTTACATTTCGATTATAAAGTTAAAGAAATAATGTTGTTTTTGTTATTTAAATTAATTAAAGTAATCTAATAACACTAATATGAAAATAATGGGAAATAGACCCTACATGTAATGAATGACCCTTTGGTTCGCCAGGCCGGAAATATATTATATTTAGGGTCGTTATTAAAAATGTTCGGTAAACACACCTGTAAGGAGTCGACCAAACGCCGTCTGCTGGGTAAGAATGGGTAAGGAGAAGAGTAAGGAAGAGATATTTCAAGTTCAAAGAACACCATTTGTACTCATTAAACAGAATACATACAGCTTAGCTCAACCTATAAAAAAACTACATGGCATGAACCCGCAATCGAGCTATACCAACCGAGCGGCCGCCGCCATTAACGATGATAGTGCCAACATTTGCTGTTAGAGGGTGTCATGTGGTCAGCACAATGAACCTTGATGTCGTTAATCTCAGTTTTATAGACCGGAGCTGCTAATTCTTTACTCAAGGGGCTTATCATTTGTCCTCACTAGGTTGAGTTTGACCTTGTTCCAGACCTACTGCTTCACAGATATTTTTGGAAGTACCAAGGATCAAACCTGGACCTCTGGATCTGCAGCCAGGAACTCTGATCAGTAGAACACAAAGGGGGTCAACCAAACCTACAGTTTTTTTTACAAACAATTAAAGTTAACTTTAAAAAAAATGGGATACAGTAGGAATTAACGGTAATCGACCAAAACAAATAATGCATAAAAGCTAACGCTTGTACTATTATGTGTAAATGAATGGCCAATCTTAGAAGATGAAGATAATCTTTAGGTCATGAATATAGCGGACCATCTATCCTAAGGTATCGTTGGTACAGATATACCAACTATCCTCCATGACAAGAGGTGAAGAGGACTGACTGACTATCAATTCCTACACCGAAAGTGTCGGCCAGTACGAACAATCAATAATCACAGCGACTTGTTTTGGCATCATGCCATTTTTATAATCTATTCATGTTTTTAGTACATATCTTTTAATAATCTCAATCCCAATCTGAATTTGTTCCAACTCACGTATTCAAGTCTTCTTAGGGGTATTGATTTTATTAATTATATTTACGTTTATATAATATATTATAAATAGCCCACTGTTAGGGTTTTGGTTGCTATAAAACGTAGTTTACGGATGAGGTTGTGGATTCACGGTCTTGCCGATGTTATCATGGTCATCCGATCAGTGCTTTAGATATTAGCACGACCCAAAGAAAAATTTAAAAAGATTTTGTGTTAATAATTCATAAAACTCTCCGATTAAAACTTTGCGCACGGGTTAGTTATAATTTCGGCTTTTTACTTATATTTTGAGTAGCTTTCATTATTTGTATCACTATTCACAGTTAGCGAACCGGCGGTGTTTGCGAGCTAAGACAAGTATCTGGTATAGTTGTTATAACTAAAACCTTTTTGGTCATGATAATTCTAATATTACTTCAGTATATCTAAATATTTTATTTTTACAATATATATCATGGCCATAATGGAATTTAGTGAAAACTCTTTGTCGTTATTTAAAAAGTTTGTCAAAAATTACAATATATTCACGATGGATATCAAGAACTGATGATATTATGTTTAGAAAATTAAACTAAACGTAGAGTGGGATTTTGCTAGAATGAAAATTTTATAAAATTCGAATACTTTTTTTTTCTTTTGTGGCCACCATTAATGATATCGTATAATATTATCAGTGCTATTTTATAAGTATTGATGTGATCTATCAAAAGTGACATCTGCGGATCACATGACCTAATGAAAGAAGATCTAATAACTTTTCCAGCCATCGGATATGCTCTTTTTATAAAAGTTAGACTGTATCGTCCGAAGAACTATTTTATTTATCTTGGTCACCCATAAAAACTTCAACAATACTTTCGTAAAGTGGGGATGTAGGGGAGGCTAGTAAAGGTCAGTATTTTTAATATTTTATATTCAAACTTTTTTTTGCCAAAATGAAAAAATAAAAACTATTGCTCCAGTAGAAACTCTGAGTTTAATTTTCTTAACATGGTTATATCAACATTTGTTGGATATCATTCATGTGCATAGCAGCATTTGATGAAAACTTTTTCTCTTCATTTAAAAAATGTGTCATTAAATTCCAGGATACCTTTGACAGATCTTCAATATGTAAATAAAATTAAACCCACATGTTTCTACTGAATATATATCTACTTATTTTGGCCAAACAAAAATGTTGCTATAGAAACTACGAAAACGTTTACCTTTTCTCACGTCCTCTCACACCCCACTTTAACTCACGTCCTCTTTCACCCCACTTTAACACACGTCCTCTCACGCCCCACTCTAACTCACGTTCTCTTCCATCCCACTTTAACTCACGTTCTCTCACGCCCCACTTTAACTCACGTTCTCTTCCATCCCACTTTAACTCACGTCCTCTCACGCCCCACTTTAACTCACGTTCTCTTCCATCCCATTTTAACTCACGTTCTCTTCCCTCCCACTTTAACACACGTCCTCTCACGCCCCACTTTAACTCACGTCCTCTCACGTCCCACTTTAACTCACGTTCTCTCACGCCCCACTTTAACTCACGTTCTCTTCCATCCCACTTTAACTCACGTTCTCTTCCCTACCACTTTAACACACGTCCTCTCACATCCCACTTTAACTCACGTCCTCTTTCACCCCAATTTAACTCACGTCCTCTCACACCCCACTTTAACTCACGTCCTCTCACGTCCCACTTTAACTCACGTCCTCTCACGCCCCACTTTAACTCACGTCCTCTCACGCCCCACTTTAACTCACGTCCTCTCACGTCCCACTTTAACTCACGTTCTCTCACGCCCCACTTTAACTCACGTTCTCTTCCATCCCACTTTAACTCACGTTCTCTTCCCTCCCACTTTAACACACGTCCTCTCACATCCCACTTTAACTCACGTCCTCTTTCACCCCAATTTAACTCACGTCCTCTCACACCCCACTTTAACTCACGTCCTCTCCCGTCCCACTTTAACTCACGTCCTCTCACGTCCCACTTTAACTCACGTCCTCTCACGCCCCACTTTAACTCACGTCCTCTCACGCCCCACTTTAACTCACGTCCTCTCACGTCCCACTTTAACTCACGTTCTCTTCCGTCCCACTTTAACTCACGTCCTCTCACGTCCCACTTTAACTCACGTCCTCTCACGCCCCACTTTAACTCACGTTCTCTCACGTCCCACTTTAACTCACGTTCTCTCACGGCCCATTTTAACTCACGTTCTCTCACGCCCCACTTTAACTCACGTTCTCTTCCATCCCACTTTAACTCACGTCCTCTCATGTCCCACTTTAACTCACGTTCTCTTCCCTCCCACTTTAACTCACGTCCTCTCATGTCCCACTTTAACTCACGTTCTCTTCCATCCCACTTTAACTCACGTCCTCTCACGCCCCACTTTAACTCACGTTCTCTCACGTCCCACTTTAACTCACGTTCTCTCACGGCCCACTTTAACTCACGTTCTCTCACGCCCCACTTTAACTCACGTTCTCTTCCATCCCACTTTAACTCACGTCCTCTCATGTCCCACTTTAACTCACGTTCTCTTCCCTCCCACTTTAACTCACGTCCTCTCATGTCCCACTTTAACTCACGTTCTCTCACGCCCCACTTTAACTCGCGTCCTCTCATGTCCCACTTTAACTCACGTTCTCTCACGTCCCACTTTAACTCACGTCCTCTTTCACCCCAATTTAACTCATGTCCTCTCACGTCCCACTTTAACTCGCGTTCTCTTCCCTCCCACTTTAACTCACGTCCTCTCATGTCCCACTTAAACTCACGTCCTCTCATGTCCCACTTAAACTCACGTCCTCTCATGTCCCACTTTAACTCACGTTTTCTTCCCTCCCACTTTAACTCACGTCCTCTCATGTCCCACTTAAACTCACGTCCTCTCATGTCCCACTTTAACTCACGTTCTCTTCCCTCCCACTTTAACTCACGTCCTCTCACGTCCCACTTTAACTCACGTTCTCTTCCATCCCACTTAAACTCACGTCCTCTCACACCCCACTTTAACTCACGTTCCCTTCCGCCCCTCCTAAGAGATAACAACGTAATCACATTCCCTCTATCCTGATTCTTCAGGAACATTTTCCGCAAAGGATGACGTCTCCATGAAAGTCTCGGCACAAAACAGGAAGACCATCAAGTTAACACCAGAAGATGGAGGAGGATTCCCCGGGAAGTGGAGGATCTCCNCCCCCCCCCCCCCCCTCTCTTCTTCTAGAGCCATCCTCAAAGACGTCGTAGAACAATACAATACCTTGCCGCCATTAGCGACATCCGCGACAAGAATGACGTCGTTACTTTGTGGTATAATCACTCGGGGAACATCGCTTAACACACCTTGCCATTGTAAACGTTGCTATACAGCTCTCAAGGCGATGATGGCAGGGGGTGTAAGGTTGGGGGGAGGCGAGGGGGCTTACATGCGGTTAGTTGTGTGTTAACAAGTTCGTTCGCTCACATAATAATAGTCATTTATCATGACCGTATAATTGGGTGCCTTCACGAAGGTATGTTTTACAAATGCGATTTTGTGTGAAGAACAAATATAAGAAAACGAATGCGTTCAAATCCAATTAAACTCGGAAAAGCTGCATCGTATTGTAGAGTGTGGTAGGTACGCCTTAAGTTCTGTAAATAATAATTATTAAGATGGAACTATCGCGTACAGCCAGTTTCCTATTTATTAACGTACAGCCTAGTTAGATTACTATAAAGTGTTTTTATACATGCAAATCTAGATTTAAAATAACCACCAACTTGTAATATAAATGCATAAACATGTAAATTATTATAAAATATTATATGAAAATTGCAGCTTTGTAGCTTCAAAACCACTAAAAAAAACCTCAAATTATCTTAGAATTGAACCTATATGATGGATTAAAAAGTAAAGCTATTTTTTATTGCAGTTATAGCCACATTCTTTAGAATGAAACATAAAACATGACACCTGGACACAGGAATCGAACCCGGAACGTTTGCCTTAGTACGCCAATACTCTAACCACTGAGCTATCCAGGAATCATCCCGTGTACGAGGTCATTCTTCACCCATATTTAAGGCAGAGTCTGTGATAGACGTGTGGAAATCGTTGGCTACAATTGAATGATTAATTAAGATCACGAGCTATCAGATAACGCAGCAGGTTTCTTACACTTTAATCTCAATATGGTGACTGGGAAATTACCTAGTTTATTCAATAACTGAGATATTTCCTTTTCTTCTAAAGTTCCATACTCCAAGTTCTATACTCCAAATGTTTGTTTGAATTTCTTGGACTTTGGTGATCCTGTGTGCATCCATTGCATGGACTGCTGCTTTGTTTCAACACTAAGAGCCTTTTTATGCGCGCGGTTGTTGGGCCACTGCGTTGTTTAACTGCGTTGAGTTAAATGAGTCAACTTATACACGCCGTAGCGGTAAAGCTTCCGCCACGTTTTGTAGTTACAATCCGCAGCGGTCGAGTGGTTTCTAAATACACAGTGTAATGCGACCTTTTATACCGGCGGTAGCGGTCTGCCGTCAGCTCGCATAGTTTCCAACTGAACTGCACCAACTTCAGTGGTGCCCTCCCATCAGTCTACTGGTTGTTATTTACGTGGGAGGTTGTGTTGTGTTTGAAAATGGAAGAATTCAACAATGAACGTTTTATCGATGAGGTTAGAGAAAGACCAAGTATATGAAACTCTGAACTGAGGATTTTTGCTAGGCTTGGTATTACTGCGCTCCCAACTATTTCGCCTACAGTTGTAGCGTTTGAAAAACGTATGTTATAATTGGTACTAGCGGATCCGCCATCGCTGCCTTGAGGCCGAGTTTGTCACCACCAATCGCGTAGGGCCCAAGGAATATCAGGGCTGATGCAATTGGTTGCTTCTGGTGAATGTCCGTCAACTTCTTCGACACCCATCGAGTACGAACTTTACGATACTGAAGCTTCTCAGTAACAATCTCACACAGACAATACGTGGATTCTGGGTAGTATCTGATGAACGTTCAGAACGCAATAAGCGTCTGTTTTCACGGATCTTCATATTCACGAATTCGACCCCGTCTGGAGATACCACATATGGCACGAACGTTCGCTCGGCCATCTTTAAGGACACGACACTATTTCCTAACCTTACCTTCACTCATTACAGTAAGGAAATAACCTTAACAAAGCTGACAGTGAATTTCCGCTGCATTTATGTTTATTTCCGGAATACATTTTATCACGGCACGGACTTCCACATACGGCGCGATTATTTATATTATAATCCGTTTAAAAAAAATTCTTACACCAATATAAATAATCACAGACAGGGCTTTGAAAACTTAGGTGTAACTTTGTAATGACTCTCTCTATCGCCCTGTGCATGCGCCAACATGGCCGCGCCCGTAACACGGTTGCCATGATCAATCGGCCCTTTCTTTCCGGAGATCCTTAGTACATTACACATAACATGCTGGAGTATTGTATGGAAGACAATTAAATTAAGAGTTTTAACATAATTGTATCATACATATCCAGAGAAGAAGGAACTATTTTGAAATTTAAAAAAACTGTCATTTGAAGAATACAATTTCTGGCTAGAACGTATGTGCGTTTACCAATCTGATTTCCCGGTTAGGCAAAAGTAAGAATCTCAGACATGAAATAGGCTAAAATTATTACAAACTCTTCTACTTCGTGAGTAAATTCTATTATTTAATTAACGGGAGAGTTTAAAAAATTGATTTAGAGGATATGCGGATTTCAAGTAGCTATGTCAAAATTTAAAGACAATAGAACTAGCACAGGTAGACTACTCTTCGTTACTCGGAAAGTTAACAAGTCTACTTTGTTTGGTTCCACTATGGCGGAGGCTTAGTGCGGGGAACCTGCGTTCTTTTAAGGGGCTTGGTGTGGTCTCTTGCCATATTTTGACACCTTAGTATCTTCATCGTTAACTACACATTCTCATACAGCATGTGTTTAAAATAATTAAAATTAAAATATACCTAATTATTTTTCAAGAATAATGTAAAAAATATAATCGCTCGTGATTCTTAATTACTCACTCAATGGTAGCCAACAATTTCCCCACGTCCATCACAGACTCTGCCTTAAATATTGGTGCAGAATGACCTTGTACACGGGACCATTCCTGGATAGCTCAGTGGTTAGAGCATTGGCGTACTAAGCCAATGGTCCCGGGTTCGATTCCCGTGTTAATGTGTCATTTTTCAATCTAAAGAATTAGAATATTATAATGTGACCCTATTAATAAATAACAAATTGTTTGAGAAAGGCGAGATATTTGTTTCTAACTATTTATTTTGATCTCAACTATATATTTACCTTGCTTTGGTTGGTGCAATATCTTATTTTGGCACATTTTGGCGAATTTTGGCATTCAGCCTTCCAATGATAAAACGTTCCCTCCCATCTTTTGTGTAGGCTATGAGATACATCCATGGTGCAATCCCTCAAGGAAAGACTGCTACGTTTCAAGGTAAACAGGGAGTGTAAACATGGTTTACGACATTTTACTGCAATTTAGCAAACTTAACACAATGTCTTGCGCGCTATATTATGTTTCAAGAGCGGCGGTATAGTTCCATAGTCCAAGTCGCAACATGCTTCATCAACCTTAATAGTGATGACATAACAATGGAGACCAACAATAAAGGAGGCGTGTCCTTTAAAATAAGCAACAAAACACAAACCCTGCCGCCGATGATTTAATTAGTGAGGAGAGAATGCGATACAAAGAGGAGGGAAGATAAATTATGATTAACAAAAGACGATCAAGGTGGGACACCGCCTTCCCATGTGACGTCACGCACCAGGTTGCCCACCTGGTCAGAAGATGGAACAAGACCGTCCAGCGAGGCAAGGACACTCACAAATACAGCCAACCTCCTCGAGATTCCTCAGCTGTGCTGCCGCTTCCAAACAAAAGACAACAGAGGGGGGGTTAAAAAAAACTGTATACTGTACTTAAAAATAAATAAATATAAAAAAAAAGATCGTCCAACTTTTCCCTTCTTCTCTTCAACAAAACCGACGTTAAGGTGTACATTGTTGCCGTGTGTATTTAAGTTACCTTTATTAAGAGTTTAGAATTCTTTTGTTGCATCATTGGCAACATTGGAGAGGTTGTTGTCCGAGTTTATTTTAGTTTTTTTTTAATAGTTCGTGTCTTTTTCTTTTCGGTCCTGTTTGTGAAGGTGGTATGAGGCGTTTAAACACAAAATGCATTGGAGGGAAGAAAACGGGCAGGTGCTACAAAGAGAAAGAGACATAAAAAGGAAGGAAAGATGTTAAAAGAGAAAGAGAGAAAAATATCCGTGATGAAGTCTATGAAAAACCGGTTTGAGAGTTGCATTGTCGAAGGAATCCCTTAGAAGCATTGGACCGGGAGGAAATCAAAAGGAGGTTTGAACACAAAAACAAAAGATAAACGACAAAGGGTAAAATGTGAATGAAATTAACGTTCGCAAAGAATAATAAGAACTACTAGCATATTGTTAGTCCATAAGTAGAAACTGCAGGTCATTACCGGTTCTTTTTGAAACGTTCGTACATTTGTTTGAAATCTGTTTGTAAATAATTGTTTTTTTAGAGCACCACTTCTTACTACCCGTCAGGCCTATATGTATATTTTCACTAAGGATGAGGAAGGTCAAATATTTTATATCCTTCGTTCACCATGAAAGGAAGCAGTCTTACCTTGACGTATTACACTCGGATATAATAGAATAATGCTACCTTTGAGGTTAACGAAGGGTGCAGGCAATTGCGTGGAAGGAGAGTGGAAAGCCACCCTCAATATACCCACCCAGGATTTGAACATGTATGTTCCCATTACCAGCAAACCCCACCGTGCGAGTTTTATGCCTTGGTCCGCGTGCCCACCGATACGGGTGAGACCTGGCTTAGAACAACATATATTAATCATTTATAACAATGGCTTAAAATGCTGACACCTTTATATACACGAATTAGGTGTACCCTTATTGAACATTAGCAGAGTTAGATATGGGGTACCAGGCTTTACTTTGTGTTAGGATAGCCTGGGTTCAACCTCCTGGTGGAGGCATTGTAGGTTTACTTCTATAGCTCGTCTGTGGTAGGTGACAGCTAGCAGAAGATGCTTTATTGAAAACATCGGCCGAAAGTTACTAATGTCAACCTATTCAAAAGTATTTATTATTTGCTTATTAATACTATATTCTCAATAAAAAGTGTTATCAAGTGGTTTTGATATTTCCAACCAATGTAAGCAGTAAAGAATCTTCTACTAATTGTCACACACTCACCACAGATGAGCTATACAGATCTTTTCATGTCCTAGTCAGACATTATCTGCTACAACTTAGCTAAAAGTCCTTGGTTCGATTTCAATCACAGCTGAAAAATAGATAATTATGAGAACTGTGTGTTTCTCTTTGACAATGATAACCTGAGTGTCGGTGGGGGGTGCATGCCACGTTGCTGTATGTAGCATGTGCCACGTGTACAGTCATGATTGAGTAGACTGGTCCACTGTGTCCACTGTTCCATGTTTTAGTGGAATGGTCCACTGTTCCATGTTTTAGTGGAATGGTCCACTGTTCCATGTTTTAGTGGAATGGTTCACTGTTCCATGTTTTAGTGGAATGGTCCACTGTTCCATGTTTTAGTGGAATGGTTCACTGTTCCATGTTTTAGTGGAATGGTTCACTGTTCCATGTTTTAGTGGAATGGTCCACTGTTCCATGTTTTAGTGGAATGGTCCACTGATTCATGTTTTAGTGGAATGGTTCACTGTTCCATGTTTTAGTGGAATGGTCCACTGTTCCATGTTTTAGTGGAATGGTCCACTGTTCCATGTTTTAGTGGAATGGTCCACTGTTCCATGTTTGACGTGTAGCAAGTGTTTAGTTGTTGATGATTCAGTCGATCTGTGCGAAAATGTTTGACAATTCAGTAAACCATGCAGTACAACAAACAATTTTGATTTTGTATGTATCGTTGAAAGATAACGTGAAATTGTTATTAACACGCGGGAGGAGGGTTCCAAAACACATGTATTAAAGAAGATATGGTAGGAAATAGCTAGAATTTGTCAGAATATAGAACACAAGCACCAAGAATTAATACATTGTGAATAACTGTAGGTTCTTCTTTAGCCTTCTTATAACTGCTTGTAGCATCAGATCATATTCGTCAGACGATGTGCTATGTGCCATTTTATCAACACGTTCGTCTTGCAAGTCATATGCTCTATTTTCATCAGACATGTTGCATGTCTCCACCGGTACCCGGCGTGAAAGTTGCCTCGGCCAAGAGGTATCCGTGGATTGATGTACAAGTGTGCGGAGACTGAACATTTGTAACGGACTGTAGCCAACTCTTTCCCCTTGTCGTCGTGGACCGGTGGGATCTCTAGTTCGACCTCAAGGTCACCGAACTAAGGTCACGGTCCAACGGCCTGTTCAGGCCTGTCGGCACCAACTACGAGCTCTGAAGTGACCTCCAATCCAACACATTCATCAACATTCAAATTTGGAGACAACATAATTATATTTTTATCTCCTTTAAACACATTCAAGATTTCATTAGTCATAGTATGTTTGCGAATCAACAAATGTGGATTCGGGGAATGCCACTTGATTAATGAGTCTGTATTGTGAGTCAGTCCCCAAACATAAGGAATCCTTAGAACCATGTTAAACTTGAGCAAGATACATACAAACTTATTTTGACAAAACAATTGCAAAGAAGGAAGGATGGGTAGAAAGTTTACCTAAATGTGATGTCAATAATAATAATTGTTTTAAATACCAGCTTCGGTGGTCGCATGGTCTAACGCGCTACCCTCGCAGTACACTAGACTACCGATGACGGGGAGATTGAGGTTCGAATCTCGGTCGGGTGTACTGAGAGAGGTTTTTCGAAAATGGTTTTCCACTCTTCCTCCAAGCAAATTCGGGTACACTACATAAAAATCTTACCTTCCTAATTCCTAAACCCATTAGCGCAATTAGTGCGTAAGAGTATAATCCGAAAGGGTAGTAAGACGCGATGCTTAGATAAATTTGTTTTAAACCTGTGTTTTGACAGGATTAGGACTGAATGTTCTACGAATTGTATGTTGAGTCTCCCATCAAGTAACAAGCATAATCATTGAGGAGGAACAGTCCAATTTTCATAGAAAGGACTTTATAGAAAATACAAACACTTTTTGTACTGCCAACATTAAAACATTTTTACAACATTATTAGTGTTATTTTATACGTATTGATAATAGTTATCTCTAGTAACATTTTAGGCTGTCATATGAAAATTAGACTGTACAAAACTGCATTATCAAGAGTATTTTCGGTAGGGGCCCTTCATTCAGTAAAGTTGGTGACAAAATATAACATGAATGTGCTAATGGCTCCCATATCTTATCTAGACAAACTGTGATACAATGTGCCAGTTCTGCCATTTGTCAAAATAGTCTATTAGACGAAAATATGGTGAACAATGAAAAAGGCAATCTTTCTCATGACAGCCCTATCCACCCCAATACTCTAATAGAGCATTATATGACTCATATGTTAGATACATGCATATATCTTATCACCTGTTCAACAAAGAAGAACCATTTCTGGATGCAGTATCAATTATTTTTAAATATTAGATTAACTATCCTATAAATTAACGTAATTTAATTAGAATTGTACCAATTACGCCAATGAGTTAGAGATGAGAAAAGTTAAATTTAGCAGTAGTGTACCCACATTTTCGTGGAAGGAGAGTGGAAAACAATTTTGGAAAAACCTCAGTACACTCTGCGAGGATTAGAATGCCGATCTACCCGTCATTAGCAGTCTAGTCTAACACAAGAGTGACGCCTTAGACCATGCGGCCACCGAAGCAAGAACGGTAATTATTAACTGGGTAGAATTTTATCTGTGTTAGAGGTGAGTATCCAACGTAAATGTTTTGCCCTCACTTATTTTTATCTAATGACGTATTTTAAACAAATTTTGGTCCACAGAGAAAACACCAATGGCCCTCAAGTGTATATCTTATCGTCTCCTTACTCAAGCAGAAGTGTCCTAAAGCTACAAAAAGAATGACTAGTTTTGATAAAATTCAAACAAATTATTTCAGCATTGTATTATTATAAATCTGGTTTATTATATTTTTACGATTTTAATGTTTTAAAAAGAGGAGAGGAGGGTGGAAAATTCATAAAAATAATAAAGTGGCTGACATAATATCAACATTTGGAAAGCTCTGTTCTATAAGCGTGTAGAGAGACCCACTGCATTCCAAACCTCAAGTTTTTTTAATATCGATAGGATTGTGTATCATCACAGGACTGTCTCAATACTTCGTATATATGAGAAAATGAACACGCTCCCAGTCGGATGTTTTATTTGATTGTACCAAAATAAGTGAAAAATTATATAAATCTTTGTGTACACGTTTAATTTACTGGGTTTATTTTATTCGTGCGTGTCTGGGCTACATCACTCATAGCCCAGTAGTGGAAAGATCAGCCAGTACTAGTGTACCGTTGCCCAGAGGACGCCCGAATGTACTGATCTTACATCTTTGCGTGGAGGCTCTTTCCAGGTCACAATGAGATGATATGAAGTGATGGTGATAGTGAATATAAGGATATGTAACCAGTAGAAATTCTTTAACCTGATTAACCGGACATAGGTGACCTTTGGGATAGTTTCCCTTCCGGGAAAAATACCCAAGGTATCAGCCGGGAACCGAACCCTTTTAGGTAGTAGCCAGGTGCACAATGGAGCCGATTAAATAATGGGTGAATGGACACATCAACATTTCAACAATTCAAGATATATATCACCATTTCAACAATTCAAGATTTATATAAGTGCTACGGAATTTCAGAGCAATATTTAGTTTTTTCTTTAATAAAAGCCGTAAGTTTATTACATGTTATAAAAAAGTTATTAATCATGCCATATTGAAATTACCCTCCTTAAAGGTATTTGGTCTGAGTTTCTAAATACATTTATGCCCTTGTGATTTATAGCTCATTTCTTGCCATACTTAAACTTTCTATTTATATTCGAATCTAGCTTCTCAAACTCTTGATATTACTAAGTAAAGGACAGAACACCTTTTTTTTTCTAATGTATTTTTGTAGAATCTTATCTGTCACATCACATGATTACTTTTAGTGAAATCAGAGTGTAGATAATCGCTTTAAATAGAAACAATACGTAATTAATAAAGGCACTTCTGGATAATATTAAGGTGACCACGCAATCTCCAGAATATAATTCCAGCATGATTACCGGTTTTACTAACAAATAATTTTCCTCATTTTCCCCATTTTTCAAAAATAATATCCTAAGGTTATATTTTGAAAAATAATTCAGAATGAACATAGTTTGTAATATTTGTGCTCAACACTCCACCAAATTTTAGTTCTTGAGCAATTGTTATTAACAAAAGTATAGCAACTTCCTGTAGAGGTAATTTCCAACCCCCCATCAAGAAAATATACAATGTATAGCCCTGGAATTAATCTGCATCCTTATCCCGCTTATTTTGGGTCTAGATCAAACAACCAGTATTCCATTTGTGGTGCGACTCAACCACATGTATACAGACATGTTCAACAATAGTAAGTATATCTGTGCAAAATGTCCCCCATACCTTACAATGTCAACATAAAAACTAAAGTAGGATTCTGGATGTTTACTATGTTATTAGTATTACTTCGTAGGTATGGAGATTGCCTATCAAAGGTAACAACTACAGACAACACGACTTGACATATACATATATAATAGCAAAATGGTTTAAGAAAAATGTTTAACTGTCAAAAATGTGTATACTTATTATAATCTAACTGTACGTGTGCTTGAACCCACAAGCAAGATCCATAACTAGCCAGACAAAACATTTGGACATTCGAGTTGGTACTAGAAATTTAAAGGTGTGTGATTTTTCTGAGAATTTGATACAAAATCAAGTCGAGAAAATGCATATAGTTTGGTCATGCCTTTGAATAAAAGTGTTTTTAATATTCACAAAATTCAAGCACTTTCATCGAAGTTTTGTTTCCCCAATTCTGAGAATCCAAGCACAATTGACGGTTTTC
Organism: Timema douglasi; assembly: GCA_901482245.1. Taxonomy (NCBI): domain Eukaryota; kingdom Metazoa; phylum Arthropoda; class Insecta; order Phasmatodea; family Timematidae; genus Timema; species Timema douglasi. Next base: position 68,648 of record CABEEJ010002612.1, on the reverse strand, counting down.
TTGATTTTCTCGTTCAGTCAACATCCAGAATTTACTTACGTGAACAAACCAAATAACTGTTGAGGCTTTCGGTAAATGCTTCTAGACTTTTAGTGTTCAAATAAGACACAATTTATAATATTACTAGATTCAAGAAGTGATCAATTGAAAGTAAATTATGTTCGGTAGCACAAATTATTCGGTCATGCTTGCTGCCCCTATCTGTTCCTACATTCTAATGTACGCCCATCAATGGACGCGGTTCATGGTTCACTGATATAATACACTTAGAGGCCTTACGTCTGATCATGTTTCTGTGGACGGTGAGTGACTAGTCGCCGTGGGAGACTTCATTCCAACCTGCTATGAATAACGTCCCAATAAAACCGTCAGTCGCAGAGCTGACCAACTGACGAATGTGCTCTTTAGAAAAGCCAAACACCACATCTTGTTAGCCTCTAAGATCTGTGGGAAGAGGACCACCCAAATAAAGCAACCGTTTCACTTGAAGCAACATTTAAAAAAATACACCTAAATTAAAGAAAACCTTAAAATGAAGCACCTGAGGTACTGTGAATTACATTAATTGTTTATTAGGTCATTCGACACCAAGGTTATTAAATGACTCAGTATAATAGGCAGGGATGAGGAAGAGAGAAAGGGAAAGAAATGGGAAAATTACTGTGACCCATTGTGACTATTTTATTTAGAAAAATCAGAACGAAAATATATATATAACAATGGCGACAATTTTTTGAGTATGGTATGCTATGCATATGTTAAAAACAAAGGAGAAATATAGTAGATATAAGAAAAATAATAGGGGTGGGGGGGGGATTCGTTACTAAAACTCAATGTCCATTGCTAATTCAATGCAACATTGAGATTTTTTTACAAGTCAAACAATACCTACAATAAAGTCAGTTTCATCGTCAATTTCAAGGAACAAATATTAATGTCAAGAAAAACTTTGTTCGTAAAGAAATATGTACGTTTAGGATGTTAGTAGTTAATCACTTCAAACTAATACTTCAGTATATAAGTTCTAACAATGCGTAGCATTAAAAGCAAAACAATTCTAGTAACTTAATACTAGGTAATATCAGGAAACACCTTTGAGGGACGTATTTAACAAAAAGGTAAATCGTAGACAGTTGCTTCCCTTTTCACGAGAATTTTTATATAACACAGATTGAATAGAAAATGCAATTATCACTAAACGTATAAATAACCTTTGGCAAATAAAGCTTGTAAACTAGCGCTGCTCAAATCATAATATAATTTTCTCAAACTACAAAAAGAATTTCTTATTTAAAAACCAAATAAATACTATTTTATAAGCTTAAGGAATAAAGTAGCCACAATTCAGGTCAACTATCAAGAAAAGGTCAGTTTTTTTTGCAGTTTTTATAGCAAAACCTTTGTTGGTCAAAATGAATCAACTATCACTCCAGTAGAAACGAAGTGTAGTTTTATTAACATGGTGATACCAACTGTTGTTGAATATCTGTCATGAGCATAACAGAATTAGATGATAAACTTTTTAAATGAAGAGAAAATGTTGCCACTAAATTTCAGGACACCCTTGACAAATCCAACAATGGTTCAGGTCACCATGTGAAGAAAATTAAACCAAGTTTGTAATAAAACAATATTTTTATTTTATTTTGACAAACAAATGTTTTGTTATGGAAACTGTAAACACAATGGCCTTTTTAAGCGTCCTCTAATCACCACCATTAATTATGTACACTATTTAAATGCATGCTTTACAAGTGGACACAAATAATTTTTAAACAAACCAAGCCAAATAAGCCAAATTTTGACATTAAAGTGGGTTATGGACCTTCATGGTAGCACTAGAAGAAGAGTTGCCCAGGTTTTTCCACTTCTACCAGTTTCTAAAATTACTAATTCTATTTTCCCATTGTAATATTTTATTTAGTCTCTCAACACACATTTTCGTAAAACTCGTGCACACTAAGCACTACACCCAAATGCCCTGTAAAACCCAGGGTTCTTAGTTTTCCTCCACTTGGAGCACTCAACAAATCCTCCTCTAAATGAATTCCTTTGCGCAACTTTCTTGTTTGCATGGCGAGGGGGGAAAAAATGTTTAGCTTCAGTGGAGAACAAAAAACTGACCACTTTTTCCGCAATTTCCCGTGCTGCAGGGATTCCCCCTCCCCCTGCAAAGAATCGCTAGAGCACAGGTAAGACCCTCCCCAAGCCCAGACTGTAAGCTTCACAAGGAATTTAGAGGGCAGCACAGTCGACCAGGGAAAGCCACTTTCCACCCTCTTCCCCCCCCCCCCCAACTCCCTAGTTTATTATAACCANCCCCCCCCCCCCAAGTCCTTAGCTTAATATAATACAAGGTAGTTTTTGTTGTTGTTTGTTCTTGTTTGTGAATTCAATAATCCTATTCTTCTTGCTCCCTCTCCCCCTTCAACATTAACATGTTTTTACATCAGTGGGGTGTGTGTGTTGAGCGCGGGTCAGAGGATTTCTGCCCCTGTTCGCAAGTCCAGCCACCAGGAGCACTCCGAACAGATCCCCTCCCATCCTCCTGCTATACAGGTAAGGAAGGTTTGGTGTAGGAATATTAGTGGAGAACTTCTATCCTCCCTCGAGTATTGCGAAATAAAGTCAAGTACAGCGGCGTACACTCATTGCTGCCAACATGTGTACACCCACACACGTTTCCCGCGTACAGATTGATTTATATCATCAATAGCACTAACAAATAATACAGTATTTTACAAGTGAAGTGAATTAGTTTGGGTTGTATGAAAGAGAAGTTGAAACACATGATCTACTATACATAAACAATTTGTGTTTGCTCATATGCAAAATAAACTTTACCAATAAATAAACATGTTCCAAAAGAAATATTGATTGGCTTCGAGAACGTGTTAAAAAATATTTTCGATCAATAGTATAACAAATGTAATAAATATTTTACTATAGGCCTAAGCTTTGACTAAATAAAAATACAACACTTAATGCAATCATTTTGGTTCCCCAAATCTTGCTTAGGTAAAGTACCCTAACTACACTAAAACGCTAAACATCGCAATCAGTGTAGACCCAAAGCTATCCAAAACTCTAGTTTCCATCTTTTATCCTAATAAACCATCCACGTCCATTTAATGTGAAATTTTCTGCTTTCCTCTTGAAATGGAGAGCCCTTTAGTTCGTGAACTGTCCGTAGAGAGGGTTACTTGTAGCGCGGACTGTCCCGATGGCCCAGAGGGCACACGCGGAGACCGCCCATTTCTCGCTCCCCGACTGTACTAGTTGCTTCAACAGTTTTAATATTCATGCGCTTGCCCTTTGCGGATGGATTATGATGCAAAGCGGTCAGCTAGCGTCAAGGGTAGGTCCCCCTCCAGCTAGTAAAGTCTGTGATGAGGCCTAAGGACCGAGGAGCTAGCTGGCCAGGCCTGGATGGACGGACGGACGAACAGGAACTCTGCCAAACTAACAAGCTAAACTCAGCTACACTCTACTCGACTAATGGCCGCTTCCCCCCTCCGCCAAACCTTCCTTCTAAACTAAACTCCCAACAAAATTATCTCCTAATGCTGAGTTAGTAAGCCAGAGCATTCGCCAGAAAATGGATGGTGCCCTCCCCCACCCTTCACCCTCTCAACACCCCTTGGCCATCGCTGTTAATACGACGACCCTTCCTTTCAGCAGCCCCGTCAATGCCCTCCTTACGCCGGCCCCAACATGACTAATGTAATACAATGGCGCTTCACTGAGATAGGTTTGAGGCAATTAGGTGACCAAAGACGATAATGAATATCGGACAAAGTAGATCCCCAAGCTCGAGTTCACGTTAACATTCACACACACACAAATTATTCCTTTTAAAGTGAAGGTGGTCAGATAAAATGTGGTCAAGAGTTTCTTGTAAGAAGGGATTTTTCTAATACGTGACCACGGAAAGTTCCCTTGAATGATACGTCTTGGGTCTACGCGCTTAATTTCTTACGATTATAGTAGTGGCCAAATCGTTTTAACTATAGTACTCAGTAATACTTCAATTGGGGGCATGCATAGGTAATTCCGTTATATACATTTAAGGTAAGAAAAGGCCAGTGGTGTTTTTTTTTTTTTTTTTTT
>CABEEJ010002612.1:41714-64518 GCA_901482245.1 Timema douglasi | reverse complement strand
CAAAATATTTTACTGGCCAAAATAAATAAAATATTGCCCTAGTACAAATATAGAGTTTAATTTTCTTCACGTGGTGGTATCAACAGTTCCTGAATATCTTTCATGGATACCTATAGCGGTATTAGATAACACACTTTTTAAATGAAGATAAAAATTTTCATTAAATTTCATAGCACCCTTGACATATATTCAAAAAAATTTGAAGGTCACCATGCGAAGAAAATTAAATTAAATTCTATGTTTGTACTGGAGCAATATTTTATTTTAGACAAAAAATGTTTTTCCATAAAAACTCCAAATAAAACTGGCTTTTCCTCGTGTCTCCTTCCATCCCACCTTGAAATACTCTTTTATTAAATGTACTAATCAACCTGATTATTTAGACTTTGTGCGTAGACGGCAAAGGTCTAAAGTTCGATTATATTGCCCAGTTGTCATTTTCTAACAAATAATTAAATTACTATTGGTGATTTGCGATCATCCGCTATCAATTTTTATATGTAATGCTAGCTCAGAATTAATTATATGTTATAATTATAGCTCAGCAAAAACATTATTTGAAAATCTGCTACTTAATTAACATCCTTGTTTGGCTTTTTTTTTTTGTTTACTGTTTTCTGAAACTATTATTTTTAGTGACAAATATATTCAAAACACACACAAATAAGGCGGTGATGCTACCACCTAGTTCCATTAACTTAAAAGTTTAATACGGCTGTTAAATTTAAATTCATGCATTTATAAGTCAAACCATTTATTCTATTGCTATTCCGTTTTAAAGATGGAATCAATGTTGACAGCTGTAATACAGGTATAGTGGTCGTATGTCAATGTTGACAGCTGTAATACAGGTATAGTGGTCGTATGTCAATGTTGACAACTGTAATACAGGTATAGTGGTCGTATGTCAATGTTGACAACTGTAATACAGGTATAGTGGTCGTTTGTCAATGTCGGTATCTCGACACTTATTTCTGACCTGTTCTTCAAGGTTATTTATTTGGCGATCAAACTCTTAATGAAAGTAGAGCTGATAACTTGTATATAGTCTAAACAGGCTCTGTAGGCAGCTATTTGAAAGTTCCGTGATTTGTATCAAACAATTTAAAGTATTTCTCTAAAGTAAAATTACGTACAGTTTTGCTGGCGTAAATGAGTTTAAAGAAACCAGAAATACCAAGTCATATTAATATAAGGCCCATAACTTCGATGACATGTCATTTTGTTGTATCATCACAGACAATGTTCATGTGCACATAAATTCTGTTCATGGTCCCTTGGGTGTGTAAACGGTGGTTTTTTATAGATTTTTTAAATTATTATGTAATATTTAGTAATTTTTAGGCGTTTATGTTGAATAAGTATATTTTTAAAATACTTTACACATGTTTTATAAATAAATAAATAAATCTTACAAAAATAATTCGCGCAGAGTTGTTGGAATGAGAAGATGTCGGCCATGAACTTTGTATCCTATTTTCTTGTTTGGTTGTAAAATACACATTCGAGGTGAGAGACTGCAACTAGACTGGAGAGGGTCGTGTTGGAAGGGGATAGCTATTACTTCTGAAGATGATATTTGTAAATAAATAATTATATTTAGCAGAACGTGAGAGTTTAGTTTCTAAAGGATTTTCATTGCATGTCTATTTTTAGTCTCCATTTGTAAAAAGCGTATCCGGTGTCCGGTAGAGTCGTGTGCAGTCATTACGAGTTTTAGTTCAGTTTTTAAAGTCGATTTTTGAGACTTTAAAATCATATTTTAGAATATTTAGAGTAATTTTATTGGTAGATTTTAAACAATTTATATGTAATCAAAATTCATTTTGTGGAAACTTCTACCGGCGGTAGATCCAGGTGACAGGAGAGGTTATGAAATTATTTTAGCATTATATCCCTTTTGAAGTTTTTTTTAAATTTTAATTACAAATATTGGGCGGTTGCGAGGGTTATGAACTATACAAGTCTCCAATAAGATACTAGCCTAGGCCTTGAGGAGGAATATAAAACTATATTAATAGTTCTTTCAGGGGAAGGGGGTGCTTGGTTCCCTTTTGCCCCCCTACTCACGGTACAGCCCTGATATCAATATAATCAGATTGCCATAGGGAGAACCTTATAAAACATCACAAACAATCAATAGCTGGCCTCATGGTCTAGTGGACAGAGGCCCTGGCTACTGATCTAGAGGTCCCGGGCTCGATTCCCGGCCATAAGGATTTGGTTAATAAGGTTTAATGCGTATAGCCTTAACCAGTAGTAGTACGTGGTGCTAAAAATAAAATTGTTTAAGCTTAAGTTGTATTTAATATATTCATTATCTCCACCCATCATATTCATTATCGTCCCCCCCTCATCTCATCGGGACATGGAAACAGCCTCCACGGAGAGGATGTACGATTAGTACCTCTGGGTTATGGTATATTAGTACTGGCTAATATTTCCACTACTGAGCCACGAATTGATGTAGCCCAGACATGTCATTATTATTATAGGCGCTAAATATTGATCAATAATCTCGAACAAAGATACCCCTATTTATATTATAGTTCCCAAAATTGACACACCTTGTCAAAAAGTGACAACTGATCAATAACGGAATAGTAAACTAAAATATATTTATATATTAGGCTCGTATTATGACTTTTAGTCTATAGTTTCCCTGAGATTATTTTCCCCTTCGGGTTCAAGATTCCCTTGCAAGCTTCCTCCGGAAATAAATGGTCCGGTGCATCGCATGGACATTCTCTTGCCTTTATCTTAAAATATAAACGTGTGAGATTTGTGAAACGAAATAGTATACACTGTTGCAGGAAATACTCCACCAAAAGATCATAACAATCCATTTAAAAGTGCTCCATAAAAAAAAAGTATGTTTTCTTAGAGCTCGGAAGATATTGGTTTTAAGAAAATATATTTCAAATAAAAGACTTTTATTTTTAATAGTACTACAAATTTGCAATGCATTGCTGAGATAGTTGCGGAGATCTGATCCAAATTGGAATTTTCCTCGTATGTAAATACCCTTAAGTCATTGTCAGGGTAAAACAAGGATAGCCATTTATTTTATTTGTAAAGTTACACAATGATGGTATAAAAAATGTAATCAAAACAGTTTAGCAAATGTATCCTTCAGTAAGCTATAGGTTAACTTTAGGGTTACATTTCTAATTCCAAAAACTCCTCGGGGGGAGGCGGGGCTTTATGAAAATCCAAAATACCAAGTTTTATCACGATCGGTAAAATGGTTTTAGGCCTAAATAAAGACATAGAGACCCATAAAAAGACAGATAGCATCATTTTTTTAATTTTTTTTTCAATTTCAGGGGGTCACTAAACGTCGACATTTATTAAAATAAAGAGTTGGATTTTTTTGACGATCACAATACTTCTCTCTCCGAGGAGTCAAGTGAAAGTAAAAGTTAAATTTAGCCGGTATCTTTGCAAGAGAAGCAAGCCATACTAGCTTATATAGGTGGTCTAACTAACTATCCCCCTCCATCTTGGTTTAAAGTTTCAAATCCAGTAACATAAAGCCTTCCAAAAAATGTCAGCCTCCAAGTGCTGGACATGGAGAAACTTTCTGAAAAGTAGACCACCATCCAACACATAAATTAAGGTCACTCACCACATTACTACTTTACAAATTCTTGAATAAGTGAGAAGGAAACCACATGGTCGGTTTGATAAATATTCATTATGTCCAGTACTTCACAAGTCAAAAACCACATGTATTCAAATTTGATGCAAATAGAACTTCGTGGTCGTAGTATATTTCTACAGATTGAAGAAGATTCTCTAAATTAGTTTTAAAATACGGGGGAAATTATTATTCAGAGTGAAGTTTTTTTTAATGTAGGGCCTATCCAGGGATAGCTGTAAAAGGTTTTTTTTTGTGTATTCCTCTTTATCACCATTTCTTCAAACCTGGGAATGGAGTGGGGAGCAAGCAATCCTATGTAGTCCTTTCAGGAAACAATCCTGTGCCAATCAAGGACCTGTGCCGTTACTTGGTTCTGAGACCTTGCCTCACTATAGGCACAGGACCATTTCGAGCAATGCCGACAGTTGACCGCACTCACTGATTCATACGTCACCATATTTGAAGCATGTATTGATGGAGGTACTTGTGGGAGGCATGGAAGAAGTGATGGAAGGCATTGAGGAAGTGATGGAAGAAATGAAGGAATCGATATAAATAATAAAAAAAGCGGTGGAAGGCATGAAGTAAGTGATGGAAATCATGGAGGAAGTGATGGAAGGCACGGGGGAAGCCAAACCATTCAGATACACATCATATCACCTCACAAGATTTGTATTATTATTATTTTAGGTATTAATATGCACTTTCCACTAATTACTACAGAACACGACTTAAATTTAGAACCTACACAACAACCAGCCCCCAGCCGTCAATTCATCGCTGTAATCAGAGAAACCCACATACACTTATGATAGAATTCTTTGACCATATCGGGATTCAAACCTGAGACCCTGGGATTAGTATGCAGACACGCTACTGACTGAGCGTATTTTTCGGACAATATGTATGGCCTATATATAAACAGAGGAATGGGTTTACTAACATTTTAATTACCAGGAGATTTTACAAGAAATAATTTGTTACTGTTTTTTAACGCATTAAGAGAGAGGCCTACAAAATCTTATTATCTGAAATAAGTCACATTTCGCCTTCAATATAATATGTCAGTTCAACGTTTCGTTAGGTCCTACTTATAAATAGTGGCACGTAATTTATTAACATCCCACATACATTGAATTTTAAACTTTGATACCGATGTTTGCCGTTCACAAATATTAATATAAATATACATTAAAAATTATCTCTGAACTGAAGAATTAAACCCGAGAGTTCTAATTTAAATTAATGCAACAATGCCTTAGCACTATCAAGTCCGTACTTAGCCCAGGATCGTTCATCACTTCTAGTTTGAGAATCTATTTCAAGACCGATTAATCGGGATATAAGATATACGACCAGTCGATAACACTCGGAAAGTGATAGGATCTATATATTCCTCATTTGGATAATAGGCACAATTTAGTCCCTCCTTCTTTAACATTATTTTTTCACTTTTGATGATATAAAAAATGTAAAATGAGTTGACGGGTATTATTTTATGTCTACTGTTATCTAATGAATAGTACAGAAAATTACTCAAGGATGTATTGTCTGGTTTGAATTGTAGCCAGGGCTGGTCAGTGATAATCACTAGAACTTTCTTCGAGCAAAAATTACGTTTGTACTTACAAAATAGTGTTTCGTTCAACAGCGAATCGGAGGTCTGACGTATCGACGAGTGCGGTAGACCTGTTCAGGATGCGACGATTTCCTGTACTCTGGAAAAAAGAAAGAATAACAGGTTGTTAATCGTGTGTAATAAAACACGAAGACATGAGGCGAGCAAAGTGGGACAGGCAGGCAGTCACACACAAGCTATACGGTGACCCGGAGAACAACATGGTGAGGAGGTGAACAAAGTGAGCCAAACAGTCACACACAAGCTATACGGTTACCAGGAGAACAACATGGTGAGGAGGTGAACAAAGTGAACCAGACAGTCACACACAAGCTATACGGTGACCAGGAGAACAACATGGTGAGGAGGTGAACAAAGTGAGCCAGACAGTCACACACAAGCTATACGGTGACCAGGAGAACAACATGGTGAGGAGGTGAACAAAGTGAGCCAGACAGTCACACACACAAGCTATACGGTGACCAGGAGAACAACATGGTGAGGAGGTGAACAAAGTGAGCCAGACAGTCACACACAAACTATACAGAGGACAGAGAATGTTGAGGAGATAATGGGGTCCATTTTCTTCCCTCTAATATGTGAGGACTTATGAAATCGTTCATTTCATAAGATCTAGTGAGAATATTGCATCAACTTATTTTCAACACAAGTGGTCAATCAGTAGCAGTAAATATGTTGTATTGTTACTTAAGGGAAGGTAGGGGTTTGAATGTCATCAGAGTGTACAGAAAGTATTAAAACTAAATGTTTCTCCACCCTTCCTAAGGGCAAATTCAGGTACATTTTCTCAAAATCCTACATTCCTTCTCTACCCGATATACTACATATATATCGATGATCCGAACGGGTAGTGAGACATGGAGTATATACAACAGTATCAAAGTGAAAGATAAACGGAGCTTAACACTTTTTTTTTTCGAATAAAATATTACTAAAGACTGTCAAATGGGATAATATGAGTACAAGGGTCTAATAGAGAAATGTAGCTTAGCTAGTTCTAGAGGCAATCACGTGAACATGGTGTGATACAGACTACATGGTTCCAATTGTTTTAAATGTAGACCCCCCTTTCACATGTAGGAGAGTGTCTGCGGAAATCACGAGACAATCACTAATGAAAGGAGTCACCAGGCACACAATGTGTTCAAAATGGTCACACTGCAAGCAGGTGGTAGATATTGCGCCCGCGTGCTATGCAACCACCAATCATAGCGGTCAAACCAGAAACTAAATAGTTTTAGAAATGATTTACATCTATATTTCACAGTACATAAGTTAAAATTAATCGCCTTAACTCTGAAAGGTATTATATTCAATTCAGGGAAATGATTGTATCATTTATTTGTAAGATAGAGGCTTAACGTAAGTTTTCAGGAAAAGTAAGTTTTTTTGTTTTGTTTTTTTGCAGTTTTAACAACAACAGAAATTTTGGGTCAGAACAAATACAATATTGGTCCAGTTGATACATTTAGTTTAATTTGAAACGTACATTAATCTAGACCATTCTTGAATATTTATTCATGAGTAGGTCCCAAGTTTTGATGGTCTAAAAATTGCAAGAAAATTACCGATATAAGGCAGGAAAAAATCAACTAAGGTCAAGTCGCAGTTCATGTAATATCCTCCATGAATACACCACAGGACTAGCAAGCACATAGCTAAATTAAAATAAGACTCTACATTGCATTAAATGACAGTTCAAGTAGATAGAGTTGTTTCCTATAATAATAAATAGTACGGTGAACCGTAGAAAATTTCTCTCTCATTTATCCAAAAATAGAGATATTTTTACTACAAACTTTTAATATTTGTTAAACAAAATAATAAACTAGAAACATTGAAAAAATAGGAACGACTCTGTCCACTAGAGCGCACTACAACATATTTCAATTTCAAAGTGCTCCATTAAAAATATTTGGGTCTATATAATTATGTTTGCTTATATCTGAGAAACTATTCGTTCTACAAAATTATATTTAAAGTTAAATATTTTTGCTTTTAATATTATTATATCTTTACAACGATAAATTATTTCGTAACTCTGATAGTTGCGGGGATATGATCAAAACTGAATATTTTTGCTTATTTATATTACTCTCAAGGACATTTTCATGAGAAAATTATATTGGCAATTTGTTTAAAATGTTAAATAGTGTCTAGCTACAAAATTTAATCAAAATCCTTAGAGCAGCTTAAGAGAAAATCGTTCTTTTCTCTTTTTGCCCTTCAGTAAACTACTCTTAATTTTAGGGTTAGATCTAATTCCAAAAACCCCTCGGGGCAACCATATGAAAACTTTAGATACCAAACTTTAGCCCAATCAGCAAAATGGTTTAAGCTTTAGGCAGAGATACAGACAGACAAACTGACGACATCGTGAAAACCACTTTCTTTTCAGGGAATCGACATTTATCAACTTTTGAGTTAGAAATATTGTGATCGTAAAAAAAATCTATCTCCGAAGGATCAAGAGAAAGCAAAAATACTGATGTGGATTTAATAAAGGCGCGAGGACCCTACAAGTTGTAAAACATACATTGGATGTTTAAAGTGTACATCCCGTTTACCCTGCGAGGTAGCAGTCCTTACACTAAGCTGAGCCATGCGAGGTATGAACAAGCCCAACTCAAGAGAATGTGTGAATCTAATAGTGGGCCCTTAATATTAGGTCTAACTTAGACCCATTTCAGTGGTCGAATGGTCTAGGGCATTACCTTCGGAATATACTTGATTGTCTATGATGGTGGTGTTGGGGATCAAACTCTGGTCAGGTGTAGTTATATTTTTTTACTTAATGGTTTTCCAACCTCCCTCCACGTAAATGCGGTCTATTTGCTCTAAATTCAACATAACTGATCCCTTGATATTAGTGTAATTAGTAAATACATGTAATTAGTAGATACTATGTGTATAAACCATACGAATAGTGAGACTAGGTGACAACAAATGAATATAAATAGTGGCTTAAAGTCCCTGCTTGATCCATGGGTGATTTAGAGAGGTTTGTTTGGCGGACATAATATAAAGAGATGGCTCCACTCCACCAATTAGTGAGGTTAGTCATGCATGGAGGTGGTCTATTCCTGCTTTAATTGAGACCCTACACTCTAAAATACAACCAGACATTCACCCATACATATGACAGTCAGAACGAGAAAGTTCTCCCAAGTCTGGAGCGATTTGAGGATAGAGGATAGTTTTGTATATTCGTCAGAAATGTCCGCATTTCAAATTTGTTGAATGCCTTAAGAATGTTAGGGCCGGAGCTACTAAACAAAGAGTGCAGTCATAATTAAGCTAAATTGAAATAGTGAAATTTTAATTTACTTACTATGGCATTAAGAACGTTAAAGTTCATTACCACGCTTACAAAAGTACTCAATTTATCCTTATATTGAGCTAGTTCTATCCAGTCCTCCTCATTAGGCCTATACCCTATCCCTATCTTGAGCTAATTCTATCCAGTCCACCTCACTATACCCTATCTTTCAGGTCTATTCTAATGCTCTCCTCCCATCTGTGGCTAGGTCTTCCCAATGATCTCTTCCCATTAGGTTTACCAGTCAATTCCCTGAACAAGGTTCTAGAATATCCCATTCACACTGCATGTCCTGCCCACCGTAATCTACGAGACATGATTATCTTAACCATGTTTGGTGATAAGTACAGGGTATGTAGCTCATCATTATTTATAGTTAAGGTAGAGGTATTTGATTTTTAAAATATCTTTTTAAGTACAAAATTAATAACATTTTACTGTAAAATTAGTATTCATGTATGGGTATTGATAATAGCTATCAAAAAGTGAGGAGCTAATACGTGAGATTAGATCTAGTAGCTTGTATAGTTGTCAGATTCTTCCTACAAAGATTGGACGGTACGTTTTAAAGTCGGTGTAGGGCCTAGACTGCACCGCTAATTAATACCCAATAAAACCTATCAGAATGGTTTTGTTAATTCCACTTAAAATCCAACGTATGATGGCTCAGCTATTTGGATGAAATATAAGCTACTCAATGTTATGAGAAAGCAGCTGCAATTGTACCTGGGCGTGAGGGTTTAGCCTCGAATCCTTGATACGACCATCCAGTTCCATCGTCCCAGGTCGCCAGGTGACGTCATCATCATACCAGCAATCAGCCCAAGCACTCACAAGGGGCACTCACACCACCAACAAAACAAAACTACACGACTCGGTTGTAACACCCCCCCCTTCCACCACCTTTCATTTGGATAATTATTCTCTGTAGGATTGTTTTATCATTTTGGTGGACATTTTCACACCATGTAGGGGGAAACCGGCAGGGCTTGGCGTGTGTAGAGGCGGTGAGGGAGGGTTGAGGAAGGGGTGGGGGGGGATATATTTGCACGAGGAAATGACATAAAGTCATTACTATGAAATTGGTGTGAGTAAGCGTCAAAGTGCAAACCGATGGCTGTCAAAAAGTACTAATGTAAGTCGAGAATGTTTTAAAACATCTATAGGGCCTATTACAAATATTATCAGGGTGAATAATTAACAATAAGAACATATTAGATGGTCGTTAAAATGTCATTTTGGTGATGACTTTATTGATTTACTATACAATTGCCCACTGAGCAAAAATTGTGTTACCTTCAGTTAATTTGTTCGCAAACAACTAACATATGACAAGCAATTAATTGTTGGCAGTAACTTATTGGTCCGAAGTTCTATTGCTCCGCACTAAACATTTCCTTAGCAAATATACCAGACTGCAAAAAGTGCGTGGCAAAAGTGTGTATGTCTACGTTATACAGAACGTCAGAAAGTTATATTTACAACCTTGATACTCAAATATCTACTAGCTAACTTCACACATAGAATTATCAATAATGGGAATGTAGAGTCAGAAAAACCAAAGTTTTTTCATTAGAGCTACGACATTTCAAACATTCGATATGCGTATAATTGGTGATTAGAAAAGCATCTAGAAGATAATCCAAATACTGCCATTGTACATATAGTTTTTGAACACCCTGTATATATTAAATGTAAAATGTAATAATAATAATAATAATAATGATTGTGTTTATGAATAATTATGCTTACATTTTACTTTTAATTGATTTTACATTAATTTAATTATGTATATATTGTACTTATGCCATAAATCGATTTTCCAAGAAAATCACAACGTAGAGATAAAAGTACATAATATACTATGTTTAGTTGTAAATATATACATAAATACACGTAAATATTTTGTATAAAAATACATATTTATAAAATTGTATGTATAGAATACAATACACACACACACACACACTCGCGCAAAGTAGTCGTATAAAGGTGAAACATCGATCCAGTCAACTTCCTTGTTCGCCCAAGCCACAGAGTTAGTACTTAATAGTAAAGCCTAGCGATAGTTAAGAAGTTTTGTGATTTTTGTGCAGATCTATGACATTTGGATCCCTGTCCCGATAGCACCCGCGCATTCACAGATTAATGGGAGTGTATTCACATACAGCATACATACATACATATACACAAACCTATACAATATTCATCTTATGATGTATCAGTTATGATATGTGCTAAGGGATAAAGCTATCAAAATATAATTCTAAGCCATTATAACGTGTTGTATATTTTGAAAACTCTATACATTATGAGATTAGTGGTGTATCATTCTCACCCGACGCATGACGCAGCCACGCTGTGCGTAAGGCTTAACGGAAACACGCCAGCCTAGAGCTCCGCCATTCCAGCAGTTGTCCTCCGAGAACACTATGCGGACCCTCCACTATACGATGTAAGCTTCAACAGACCCCAAACCAACAAATCATTTACAGAACCAAACCACGGCATTTTCGTAAACCAATTGGCTATCGGGAGCCATCCAACGATACGGGGGAGAGGGTAGGGGTCGGCACCCCTGCCTACACAACCGGCAGCCCAAAGTTTTATTTAGGTCGACGGCGAATAGTGACAGGTCACCGCCCAACATAAGTTTGAATGGAATCAAGGTGAATTGTTGGTCCCCCCTCCCTTTCTACCCTTCTCTCTCCCTCACTGGGGCTAAGTTTCAGCACACATCGGTCATACGCAGTCCCGGCAGGGGGGAGAGGGTGTAAGGGGGGCAGTAAAACACGATCGAGGGAGTCATTTACCACGAGCTGTCAACAACCGCTGCCGAGTCCTGTTGGGAGGCTCTCTGGGCCCACACGGGGGTGCGTGCATGCGTGCGTTGTGTATGTCTGTCACAACAATAGAGATCATGCGGCACACACATATTTAGTAAGGAGAAATAGTGGTAGTAGGGAAATTTCGTGACCCTCCCTCCCCCCGTACCTCTCCTATCCTTCTCAAAAACTGATAACTCAATCAATTACGTCAAGATGATGAAAAAGGTGCTGGGGGCTCTGGCTCAAGGCGGGATGACAGAAAACGCGAGCCAAGTTAAGTATTTTTGCGCAGTTTACTAGAGAAACACACATTTTGAACAAGAAAAATCATCAGGGGTTTCATTTAGTTTAATATTCTACTCATAGAGAGGCGAACAATATCCGACGTGAACATTTTTTAATCTGATGCGAAACTTTTTAAATGAATGAGAAAATATTACGTCAAATTTCAGAATGCTCAAGACAAATATTCAATAAATTTTGAGATTAATAAATGTAGAAACATGACAAACTCATCTTATAGCAGTATCGTATTAATTGTATCCAATAAGAGTTTTTGTTATAAAAACTGACGAAACACTGAGCTTGATTTGCGTCTCTCGATCCTTCGATACAAAGTTTACGGGGAGTATTTGTACATTCTTATAAACTATTCTCTGACAAGACATCTTGTGAATGTGGGGAATGCCAGGCCTTCCACCGTGGTTCGGATTCCACGTTAAACTGTAGGTCCTCCATTTCATCTCACAATCACCCTACCATTTCACATTAGTGTAAGTGCATATAACCCGAACGGGTAGTAAGACGCGGTGCTAATAATAATAATAATATAAACTATTAACGTTTGAAGAATAGTCTTAGGCTAAGTGTGCAATCACGGTTTCTTCAGGTGCTAATATTTGAACTATACTGGCCTAGCTCCTCGTATAACGATCATTAAAAGTTCAAGCCACGCGCTGAAGCTGAATGAAATGTATTCTAATCTTCTACAAAGATTTTAATCGTTAGTTCTCCAATTAAAAGTTATTTAGAGTATATGAGCATGTGAGTTTTTTTCCCGTCCACTTGTCATGTTTACTAACGGGCCGTTTAAGTTATAAAGTGTCGATTACAATATTTAATGACATGGTTTATTTATATGGGCTACGCGGAAGCGTTTATAATAGTTTGACCTATATTAAAAAATATAGTGTACTATAAAAAGCCAATCAAACGTTCGTTTTAAAGAAAATACCAAGAATATCTTTCCTTAAGAAAATATACTGATAATATTGTATAATAAAAAAGACTGAGAGGATATAGGCCTATATCAAGGATAGATGGTGAAATGGACAGATACATCTCAGAGAGTTGGATGTAAGTGGACTATTGCAAGGAATGAAGTATTGTCGAAATAGGCAAACATGACGAGGTATAAAAGTGTGTTAACGCCAACATTGTGTTATGGATGTGAAGCGTGGAATCGTCAGGAGAAACACAAGAGCAAGGAGAATACGGTTGGAATGAGAAATTTAAGAAATATATGTGGGAAAATTCGTATCGACAGTGTCAGTAATGAATGAATGCTCAAGGAGTGTGGTTTGAAAGGGAATTCATTAAGCCAATGTGAAAATAGCTTCTTACGTTGGTTTGGGCATGCTGAGAGGATGAGTGTGCATCGAGCGACCAAGCAAATATATGAAGGTAGAGTGTGTTGGTCAAAAGGAAGGGGTAGGCCGTGTAATACGTGAATGTGTGATAAAGATAACCACTAAGTTTTAATAATAAAAGAGCATGTATGACTCAGTGTATGGATGTTGTTGAACAGAAGGGAGTATACAAGGATAGGGAAGTGTGGAGAAAGTTAGTGAGGATGGATTCAGTACGGAGTTATTTTTTGAGCTATATGTACAGTTTCTTGCCTAACCCGTAAGGGAACGGTGTGATTAGAGGTATGTATATTTGGATGCTTCGGTGGTCGCATGTTCTAAGGTGCTACTCTCACAATAAACTAGATTGCCGATTACGGGGAGATCGTGATTCTATTCCAGTTGGTTTTACTGAGGATGGTTTTCCAAATAGGTTCCCCCCTCTCTCTCTCCACGCAAATGAGGGTACACTTCCTTTAAATCCAAAACAAACACAGCATTCAGCCCCCGACCGTTAACTCATCAATGTGAAATGGGAAACCCACGCTTCACTAATGATAAATGTTTCGTCTATGTCGGGAATCAAACCGGGGACCCATATATATGCTACCAAGTGCGTTAATGTGGCTGAAATCTATTAGTTAATTTGTAATCACTAATCATCCGAAGTACACCTCTAATGAATATAAAGAGAGTCCTTAGTGTTTGTCGGGTATTTACAAGGCTGCATATTGTCGGTCTGGGTGTTTGTCGTTGTGTTATTATATCGTCCAGCGTTACTCCATGTTCTTAGTTTACATTCCAGCCTAGTTGATGCTAGCTTAGTATTTTTTTAGCTATTTATTTGTTTTATTTAAAATGCACTTTTATAAATAGACTGCTTAGATTATCACACGGTTTACAAAGTAACCAACAAAACACTCTCATATATATATATATATATATATAATTATATATATATATANATGATTTTTTTTTTTTCTAGTTACCTAACCAGACAATCCACATGAGTCTCGTCCGCCCACCTCTCTAGCTCTTAGTGACATTTTCATTCAAACCAAAGTTTCTCTAGATGGAGGTACAACTTGCAAGCTTACCAATGGAACATGACCCACCCCAACATCGAACACACACAAAGGCACCAAGAAACCGGTCAGGAGCAGTATACATCTAGAGGAGGGACTTTAAATGTTAATGTAAAACGCGCACTAAGCAAGAAATTATACTCATTCTATTTTTGAGCATTTTAATGGTCATCGAGCCTATTTGTAATTCAATAAAACGAAGAAAAAATATTTAGTCAATACCTTTTGAATAATTAATTCAGTGTAGATAATGACTTTATATTATATTTAATTAATGGTATAGAAGTGAGAAAGGTTCAGAGTGTAGAATATATTGGAAGCGTGAGTGAGGTGAAGGTGGAAGTATAGAGGATCTAATGACAAGAGGAAAGAAAGGAGACTTGCTCGATAGGTGTGTAAGAGATCTGTTATAGAGGATATAAGGGCCCTTTAAGTGTTAGGAGGTGATGTATAGGGCGTACTTTGTACCCATTGTCACACATGCAGCAGAAACATGGGCAGTGGATGTAAGAGACTAGGAAAGTGGAGGACATGGAGAGCATGTTAGCTGTCACGAAGAGAAACAGGATTAGACATAAAGTTATCCGGGAGAAAGTGGGGGTACAGGAGTGAGAGAGAGAGAGAGAGAGAGAAAGCAGAGGAATCAAGACTAAGATGGTATGGGCATGTAATGAGGATGGAAAATGAAAGAATACTAAAGATAATGATGTAGGAAAAAGACTGCAAGGGAGACCAAAAAAGAGATGGGAGGAGCAGATAACAGAAAGTGTGCAAGGGTGAGGAAAGTGGTATAAGCGATTAAAGAAGGAAGATTGGTGAAAAAATAGATTAATATTAAGGCATTTTAATAAATTGACTCGGCCACAAGCTGGAAACAGTTAATGATGGTGATGATGGTGCAGACCTACATCATAAATAACGACAAAGAATCTTGTAATCAAATATAGATACAAAGAGGAGGATTGGCATGACATTTAATGGGGGAAAGAGAGAGAGAGAGGACTGTAGAGTAGCGTTACATTAATAAAAGAAAGAAAATATTTTTTGCTCAGATCAACATGTAGTTTATTAACGACCCCGTGTAACAATACAAATAACATTTGATTTTAAATGGAAATATTTATTACTAGTTTTTTCTAGGAAACAATTGCTAATCACTTCGCAAAGGTGACTATCTTCTCTCTAAGCAGCATGAATGGGGTTCACAAATGTGTGGGCGTTAAGCTAGCGAGTTTCGCTTGAAAATATTATAGAACCAAATGTCCTTTTATCGTCAGGAGTACCACGCCCATTCGAAACAGAAGGGATAAACAATCATAAAAAAGTAGGGTTGAGACTGTTTTTGTTTGAGCTGTAAAGCTGTAGCCTCAATTAAATATTTATAATGACCGTGACAACTCCTTGAGAACCAGAGGATAGTGAAGAAACCAGCTTTGGGCGTCAGTTGACTGCCAAACCTCTCCTCCCTTGTCACTTGTAGATATATCACGTGACACGAAAAGTTCGCGAGGGAATCTGAGCGAAGCCTTGACTAATAGATCGTAAATCTCATTCAACTTTTATTTTGTTATACAGGTATTTCTCTTTGTTAGAAACTGACATTTAGAAGAAAGCATAAAACAAATAATGATGCACAATACAAAAGATGCAAGTTTCTAGGGTGTAAAAAAAGGGTAGGCGAGGTTTTGGGTGTAAATAAAAATATTGTTTTCTTTTCTAGCTCCTAAAATGATAATAGTAAAATTGAGGGTGTATTTTAAAATGACCAATGTCATAATCTTTTGTCCAGTTTCAAATGACAGCTCTGGAGCAAGATAGACGAATAGGAAATACAATCTAAACAAACTGAGGAAAGTATCTAGCCTAAAGCCTGGTTAAACATAGAGACAATCTTTGCCCTGAATTATATTCAAGGACGCCACTATTTGAAAAGACAAAGCTTCATTATGAAATCTTTATTGCGAGAATGATGGGCTGGCCCTGAAGTTCTGACGGTTCAAAATCGTAAGAAATAACATATAACCAACCTTTGATTCCCCACCGTTACCCAGTTCTATTTCGAGTACGGGATGCACGCATTTTAATTACCATGATAAGAGGGATGAGGAAAGTAGAAATAAGAGGAAATTTACTGATAGTGGCGTAGAGGGAGACAGGAAAACACCTCCTTACATCCACGACCTCACCATCGTCGGCAAACCAGGCTATGTATGGTGAGACATTTGATCGTCTGCAATGCTGCTTGAGTTGGACCCTTAATACAAACATATACTCCTTTATTTATGCTTTATTTTCTAGTAACCAGGCACGCATAAAATATTATAATGAATCTATTACTAGACTATGAAATAAATATAATACTTATCTACCATTTTAATTTGAAATCATTAACGCATTTCTCGTCATCAAAAACACACACACACGTCACCAGGAAGTAAACAGATTCGAAACAATCTGAATAGTGCGTTTCATTGACAAAATGTTGGTTTATAAAATCCATTGTTATTTATTAGTCTGGAGTTTTTAACAAACTTTCTTTTTTTCCTAAAATACATTCCCACTCTCTCAATAACTCCATGAATGTAAAAATGATGAATTGTTTTGTGCGTCCGACCCACAGGACTATATGTGTTTATAGGAGGAGTTACGCCAATCAGCACCGTCGTGACTTCCACTCTAGCTGTGTTTCTAAACACCTGTTACCGGACAAAGACCGCAACAAATAATTAGGTATTCATCATGTACCAGAGTCAGACAATTCATTATGTTTCATATTTGTAAAACTGTGAACGTATCCTGTTTCAGAAATGAAGAGTGCAGGGCTGGTCAAATAGCATCTGCACGTATTCTAATTAAACCCTCAGCTCAGAGCTAGATTTTACATTTAAATAGCAGAAATGTCTGAGTTGTGATAGTAAATAGTTAAAAGTAGATCTGGGACGATACCAGTTTTCCGATTTCGATTCCGATTATTAAATATTTACCTCAATTCTTACTGGAATAGGCCTACAATATCAAATTAAAATCTATTTTTAATTAATTAGACTTTTAAAACATTTTTTCTTTATAAATTACAGTGATTATTTTAATTTTGGCTTTAAATAAATTTCACCAATACTATTATTATTTACATTGTGACGGTAAATTTGCAAATCTATCGTAATATATTTCTTAACACAAGTTTGGTATTTGTTAAAATTGAGGTTTGTTTTTGTTTCTGGAATACATCGGAAAACATATTTACAAATTGAAGCGAAATATCAATTTTTAGATTTTTTAATTTGATTAATACTTTTAAATTTTATTATGAAAATATATTGAGTAAATAACGAAAAGAAAAGTGTAACATCTGGTATTTATTAATTTCTTAATAGAATATTTACGATCATCTGTATTGTATGAATCTTTTAGGAATCAAGCCATCAAGAATCGAGGTATCTTATCGATTATCTCGATAAGCTCAAGAATCAATAGGTATGGAAGAATCGAAGAATTGAAATGTCTATCTCTAGCTTAAAAGCATTGATATAACCGTCCTCAAACAAACAATGATAACTTCAAACAGGGTCACAACAGAGAATTTTAATATAATGGAGGTTTTGAAGCTTCAGAACTTCCATTCGCATAATAAATACAACGATATGAGGATATTTCCCTTAATGTAGGCGGTGCCATTAAATATCGACCGCGAACATCAGTTTATTAAAGAAACGATGATAAAATCTATAAACTCATTTAAATGTTTCTTTTATTTTTAACCCCTTCAAACAGATTGATACACATTTTGAGGAATGACTCGTCTTGTTTGAAGAGAATTATGTAGCTACGAACAACAGAACGAGAGTTGGTTTGTATTCCTGAAACGTTGACACATGAAATGAGCAATGAATGCATTACTTGGTTACCCCAGGTAACGATTTTCTTTTCTTCAAACATAGGCAAAAATAATCTCTTCATTTTAGTTCTTTCAACACAGTTTTTAATAATATTTTCAAAATCTAGTTAAATAATTAAAATTCTAGCTTCTAGGTGCACATGTTCGTGCATAATGGCTATTTTAAAAATGTCAACTCTCTGTGCGTGAGGGATGTCGCGCAATGCTCGTGACATACCAATAAACAAACTCTTCATTTTATTAATATAGTAAAGATAAGGGTTTTGTTAGTTAAATCGAACACCGACTATACCGGAAGTTGTTTCGTTTCTTCCCGTGCTCCACGCCGTACTTATCGACTGGCTATGCGCATGTTAGGAAAGTTCAAATAGGCCTATAAGACAAAGCACCAGCCCCCAAGCCGTTAATGCATCAATGTGAAAGAGGAAACCCCAGTTTATCCTACGACACATTTTTCAGCCATGTTAGGAATTGAACCCGGGACTCTTATTGGACAGACAGACAGACAGACACGCTACCGACTAAGCTAAGGTGTCGAACAATAATGCTAATAGTTGAGTAAATGTTATCAACGTTGTATGTAAAAATGGGTGTCCGTCCAGTTCCCAGGTGTCCCTTGACGTAGCGCGCGCGGTGAGTCAGTCGACCTATGCACCCCTGGACCAAAGGTTCCCACGCGATCCCCAAGCCCAGCCCCGCGTCCTGAACAATATCTCATTACCAGGAGACTAGCGCTGGTGAGAAGGTGAATTCCCTCGCACAATCACATCCCCTCCCTCCTGACGCTCATTCCCGCCATTCACAACGCCGACAATTCTTCATTTGCGTATTTCATTTGTCATTTGTCTGGTATTGTCGGAGTCACGTCAAGAGAGAAAGAAAATATCTCCTTCCCGTTTCACCGCAGCACTCCTCTCTTTTCCTCCACAGTAATTCAGGAATTGTATTTTTTTTCTCCTCCTCTCCCCTTTTGATTCCTCGTTTAGTAGCTTTTTTTATCTCCCCCCTTTCCCTTTCAAAGCATCGTTTAGAAATGCACCATTAGCTGTATTAGTGACCTTTTCTTTCCTCGTTGAAAAGCAGTTGTATAGCGTTCGTTTTTCTGGATTGTGTTGACCCCGGTCGGTTTCCCCCTCATATTCCCGGGTTCCTTGTATGGGTGGATGATGAACCAAAGTCCTCTAGGAACGCTATGTCCTATGTTGGTTCTTATCCCCGTTTCCCGTCTTCTGATTACTAGACCTATTCAAATTACTTTCTCCGATGGATTTTAACAACTATGTATGCTACTACATAATGATGGCATTCATAAATAATTTATTTAAACATTTTACCGTTATATTGAAATCAAATTTGAAAATTATACCAAACTAAGTTATAATAGCAATGGATTATTCTGGAATAATTATAATACTGCTAATAATATAAATTAAAATTAATACCGCTAATGCTATTAGTATCTTTATTGCATATTGATCGTTTTTCAAAGTAGCCGAAGAACTATAACCAAGGCATTTGATTCAAGAATACAATCGAAGATTTAATTATTTTTTAAGTGGCAATATTCAATAGTCAGTAGTCATTAGTCAGCTGGATGCAGGGGGGGGGGGATGTCCTCATTCCACATCTTAGCCTTCTAATGCGTTAAAAATACTTTGTCTAACGTAATGGTAAAAAAATCTGTTTATAATTATTACTAGTGTTAAAACGTATAAATAAAAACTCTCTCTTTAAAGTGTCAAAACAATTCAAGTCCATACTGTGTATAGTTTTTTCTTTAATTAGCAGAACCAAACAAGTATTTAAGCGTCCTCAATGATAAGATTAGTAACGTTATTTTAAATGAAGATTGGAGAAAGTTCGAGTTGAAGTGCCCTAAAAAGAGGTTTTTATTATAAGTATTTTAAAATGACGCCAGTAAAACACGGGTTTATATAAACCTCCGCTAATGGACCACACACGCTAACCCCACTTCAACAGCGATGTCTAATTTTAACAAGGATAGTGCAATCCCGGGGTTAACGAGCTTTCGTTCTCAAGTAATGACTTAATGCTGCCGAAACAACACCACAAACTCAAAACTTCAATTTAAAATCAACTTAATTCTAAACGTTTCTTTAATAGGTTTCCATTCAGGCCATAGTCATCAAAATAGGAGGGCGAGCTATTTAGAAGTGAGGCGTGCAGCTTGGTGAAACAACTCAACAATCTCAGGAAGGCTGCACGGACATTACAAACTTACCATTATAGTTCATTCACAGATTCACTCCTGTTGATAGCGGAATTTAATCAATTAAGTGATAACTGAAAATGGAAATCGAAGCAGAGACTTTTGGCTTAGAGTCAATTAGACCTAATTCAACAGCTAGTGAAAGATGGTCGGCTCTGTATACAAGAAGATTGGTGAGCGCCCAATGGCGCGCAAGCAAAAGGTCTCAATTTCAATTTCCGTATACAGGTTGACATTTTTTCACTTGTTTCAATCAAATCTCAAAAAACTCATTAAAAAAAGTGCGAAAAAATAATAAATAAATGTGAAGCTAATATTAGTTTAATATACAACTAGATTCACGGTGACCGTCCACCGGAACGCCAACACACGTTGCAGACACCCAGAAATCCCGTGTTACTAAGTGGTTGGTTAATTATTTCAAAATATGGCTCACGCCAAAATAAAAACGAAAGGTATAATAACCATGTCCTTGTAGGATTAAAAACCTTACATTTAAAGTGTTATAGTTAAGAAAATCCTATAATGTTTAAGTTACTTCATTTTAAACATTTCACGGGAAATGTCTAGTTCTGAGAGTAAATAGAAGCATTGAGATAACCTTCCTCGAACGATCAATGCCTACTTTTAACAAGATCACAAGTCACAACAGATGACCCTCGAGGGTTGTTTTAGTGGTTTTGAAGCTTCAGAATTGCCATTCAGATACCAAGAGTTTACAAGAAAACTGTAGAAACGTGTGGAAATAACACCCCCTCAACTTTGAAGAGGCTCAACATCCCTAGTAATCAATGTTTATTCAGACAACAATATTGGTAAATGAAAACAAACATCAACTTAATATGAACATAATACTTACCTCCCAACTCTAAACGAAATTTAAATTAGATCAGCACCAAATTTTCTTACTAAAATCAATATAGCTGTAGGGTCTTAGTTTTTACTATTTTCCCCACAAAGTCTAAACACCCGTTCAGGCTTCAAGCGCTTCGTTAACTAATGGGGGAGGTATGATTAAGGAATAATTGAGATTAAATGAATCCAGATTTTCGTGGAGAGGCAGATAACCATTAAGGAAATACAACCTCAGTACACTCGACCGGGACTCAATCCCCAACGCCCACCGGCACTGTTTGACTATGTTTGTGTCTAGGCCTAGGCTTGGAGTTCAACACAACGCATTAGTTTAAAAGCAAATCTCGTGCTTTTATTTGAGCGTATTACATACAGTTGGGCCACGAGTTGCTTCTTGGGAATTATAACCCAGCCCTACTGGTGTGTTAACTTGACCCCGGCTGTTGGGAAGCTCCATTTAGGATGGTTGTGACTGTTTTCTTAAGATGAACGAAAATCAACAAGTGATGAATGGAAAGAGACAACAAAATGCTAAGTTAGTCCAACCTAACCTATCACTACTCTACCTAACCTAACCTAACCTAAGGCACAGCACGATTATAACCTAAACAAGCCTAACCTAATATAAGGCAAAATGATTGGTGAGGCCGAGTTTCCATTTTACTCTCAGGTCTATAATCTTGTATAGTCCTCCTTGCCAATGAACGTGGCCCAACTTAGCTATGCCACTTTTTGGACAAAAGGTGCTTAGCCCACCTGTAATGCACCATTTTATTTGGCACTTGTAGGTACATTTTAACTCCTGATTGCCAAGTGCAACTGTTCTCAATACGCTATTAAAATGTATCGCAAACCGTATTTTTAAGTGTGCTTGAAAATCAAATAACACTTTGTCTAGAAAGTGTTTCATACAAGCTTTGATAAAAACCATATTAAATAAATATTTTGAATCATTTATGCTAATAGTCTATACATATAATTAGATAAATAGACAACCATTGTATGTATTATGCTTGAAATAACAACTATCACAGTATTCCACTGCTAAGATTATTTCATTGGATGTTGAGGGTACATCTGAAAAGGGAAAAAATAACATTAAACACCTTTTACAGGACAACAACCTTAATAAAATACCACTAAACCCTACTATAAGTTATATATATTATAAGTAGCCCGATAACAATGGTCGAGATCCTCCACGACACCTCAAGGAGGGATTATAAGTAGCCCGATAACAATGGTCGAGATCGTCCACGACACCTCAAGGAGGGATTATAAGTAGCCCGATAACAATGGTCGAGATCCTCCACGACACCTCAAGGGGGGATTATAAGTAGCCCGAGTGTAATAGCCTAGTTCCTCCATTTTTAAGGGGGCAGGAGGTGGTTGAGGATTAAGCCCCTCTCCCATCCTCAATGCATTAAAATCCTAAGGAAAAGGAGGAGCTTTGCTTAAGAAATTAAATTCTATTAAAATTCATTTAAATGCATAAGCGGTTGGGTTAATTTTGGTCGGGTGGGAACCATAATTTTATATATACCCCACGGAAGGATTGAAAGATAGGTTTGTACTAGGTTATTGCACTTAGACTTATTATATTCCCTTGCTTGAGTTGTCTTGGAGGAGCTAGACCTTCCCCTCCGTCCCCCTAATAGAAGAGATCAACCCCCCCCCCCCCC
>CABEEJ010002612.1:0-28030 GCA_901482245.1 Timema douglasi | reverse complement strand
ATAGAAAAATAAAAAATTGCAATTTTATATGTTTTTAGTTTAATTAGTAATACAAATCATTAGTACATTTTAAATGAAAGCACTCCAACACAAAGGTCAACGCATTGTGGAATCAAATCATTAAAATTAATTTATGAGTTTTTAATATAAACAAGACGATTAAATTGACTAATGAGTTCAAACCAATAATTTGGTTTAGTATGAATTGAAGTTGGTGTTGGGTTTATTGGGTTGATGAATAAAAACAGGGCCTTCATCAAGTTTTATGCTCTAATTTAGCCACACACACATTTAATGTAATATATAAAAATTAATTGTTAAAATAAGGAGATAATACCAACATAAACACTTCGTAGTTTGCACCAAATGGTTATAATATATTTATTATTTGACAAAATTACTTTAACAATCAGAATAATTATTTTGTGAGATTCGAATAAATATTGAAATAAGAGACAAAGACACACGTCCTATGTATCTAAAAGTAGAGGTTGCTAATTAATCACTTCTCTCTATCTCTATCATACACACACACACACACACACACACACACTTTCAACTCCAAGAAATAGGAAGGGGGGTGTAACCATACAATACCTATTAGAGTGGTAGAAAATTAAGATTTGGCAGGTGTCTTAAAGTTTGAAATTTTTAAGTGGTATCCGGACATATTAAGAGAGGGAAGCGGGAAGATTTATGGGTATAAGATTTTCAAAATTAATAGAAAAAACTTCTTCTCGGAGTGGTAGAAAGCTTAAAATCAGAAGGAATAAAAAGGAACGCTTGAAATAATAACCAGAAGAATCTCAAAATTGTAAATGGGACACCAGGAAATAATGTAAAAATGGGAGGGGAGAAGTGATATAATAAAATCACACTTTTGGGTGCGGTATAAAATTTAAATATGCCAATCAGAAGGAAGGACACCGGCAGATAACTAGGTGAAAATATAAAATGCTAAGAGGGAATCGGAAAAATTGAGATGGAGGAAGTGGAAGGTGTGGGGAGGAGGAAGTTTCCTAAATTAATACAAACAACTTCTTCTCTATGTGGGATTTAGCAAGGGGGTTTAGGGACTATTAGGGTCGTCAAATAAACATTAATTACTGAAAATTTTAAATTAAAAAATAGAACTCCGGAAGAAGTGGGCAAGGGGGTGGTATATTAGTCAAATAAACAGTTTAAGGGAGGGCGAAAATTAAATTTATCAGGAATGTAAAGGGATTACTCCAAAGATCAAAATTATTGCTGTATATTTTATCTTTATAAGAGGAGGCTTAGAAATTTTCAAAAATAAGAGAGTTAACTACTTATCATTGTAGTAGAATATTGAACTCTGTAAGGCAGCTGTAAGGACCATCCCAAACTGCAATGAAGGTGTGAACATTCTTCCTTTTCAAAATAAAAGTCAAATACCCTAAAATATATAAAACGCCATTTGATATAGTAAATAATTGAGATGTAATCCTAAATATAAAGGAAACAACCAAAATAACTAGAAGAGGTAAGATTCTAAATTTAAATTGGGCTATGAGAAATGGTCAGGGCTGAAAATTTCTAAAACTAGATTTATCAACCCCTTGTTGGTGGGATCAAAAATTTAAATTGGGTTGGATGGTACAGAAGACTTCCCAATAGCAAAACGTTTTAAAATTTGAAATTATAAATGAGAGGGATGATGGATAGATGGGCAATGAGACGAAATTCAAATCGTATAAAAAACACCATCTCACGATATGGTATACATTAGAAATTTCGCACATAGCTAGAAAAATATGTTTGCTTGGATTTTAAAATCAATATATGTGTTGAAGGAGAGCTAGGAATTTAAAAAACTAATAAGAAGAATCTTTACAGGTGTGTTATAAAGTCTCGATACTTTCAATGAGTCAAGACAAACGCCTCAAATAATCAAAAAGAAAAAAAATAGTAAAATTTAAACTTCAAAAGTAGATGAATAAATGGAAGGGGGGTGCCCTCAAAATTTATTAAACTCGAATAAAAAACTTCTCGGCGTAGAATAAAATTTAAATTTGGCATGTAAGTATATTTACCTTGCCGGATAATTGAATGATGTTTGCATAAATTTAATTTGAAAAATTGAATACCGGGAAATGTAAGAACCCAAAATTATTGATACAACTATTCTCGGTGTGGCTTAAAATTGAAACTTTGCAGGAACGTAGAAAAAACCATGTCAAATAACCAAAAAAGTCATCAAATTTCAAACTTGGAATGTGGGTACAGATAAGGGTTGGGGGGAGGGGTAGAATGGCTTAAGATCTCTCCAAAGCCATTATAAAGTCTACTTTTCAGTGGGAGGAAAATTTTAATTAGGCAAATTGGTAAATAGATTGCGCAAGATAACATTAGAATTGGAGAGTGTGTACTTTAACACTATGGGCCCAAGAAATGTATGAAAGGTGGAGAGGGAGGGGGTGGCCCCAAATTGCTCAACTAATAGAAAAAAAACTTTATCGTGCTTAGACAAACTTCGCGTTTGTTTGTGCACTCTGTTTGGGTGTTAGTTAATATATTGTCTTAAAGTTAATTTATTTTAATTTATTGAATGCAATCATTGCCTTGAGATTGTCACAGTTCAAGTTTGTACCAAAAGGAACTTTAAAAATGTTGGTCGTCGGATGTTGGTCGTCCTAAAGTCCACTTACCCGTGCGAAGACCGGGGCAGACAGCTAGTAATGTATAAATTGTATCTATTTAGGTGTAAACTATAACTTATTTATATTCAAATAAAGATTGTTCTAGTGATCAGAGTTCTTGGCTACAGATACAGAGGTTCCAGGCTCAATCCCCATCACCTACAGATTTTCTGTGAAGCAGTGGGTCTTAACAGGGTCAACTCAGCTTCGTGAGGACAAATGAGGAGATACTTGAATAAAGATGTAGCAGCTCTGATTTAGAGAACTGAGATTAACCGCTGGAGAGTCCATTGTGCTGACCACATGACACCCTATATCCGCAAATGTTAGCACTATCATCGCTAACGACGGCAGCTGCTAAGTTGGTATAGCTATATATAAGTAGTTAGATATTACGAACATGTTGATTAATTGGACATAATTTATCTGAAATAGTACTTCTAATAGCTTCATAGAACATATACACTAACATTATTGTTGAAGTTTTTCAGCTATAGTCTAAAAGCTAACCAGATTAACTTCGTGAAGTGAACATACATTAATTCAGATAATATAGGGCATTTTGGACAGTTATAACAAGCAAAATTAAATAATTATACGTGTGCCCAAACATAATACTATTCTATTGAAAGGTTAGCTATGAAATATAACGATGCCGTCATATTTAGGCCAAATAAAAATTAAGAATAGGAAAAACTCTTTAGCAAAATAATACCCTATTATTTGTTCAATATAGTTTATCTTTCCTTGAACATTTAAGTGGACTTTAAGAACGCTGATCATAATCCCGCTTGTTTGGTTCCACACACCGAGTCGCAATAATAATAATAATAATAATAATAATATGTTTACGATTGTAATGGAGAATTTTTTTTCCGATATATGTGGAACGTTTACGATGTCAGAATGAATGTAAGAAAAGTGTACCTCAGCCCATTGAATGATTTAGTGCAGTTTGTAAAGACGCACAGGAGTACTCACTCACAATGTCGAGCCTTCAAGCATGACGGAACACGGCCAGCTGCAGCCATCACGCCACAGTATGGCACTGGAAAATATCCAAGCTCCGGTAAATACGAGGTATATTCAGTTTTATGTAAACATGTAGACCATTGTAGCGTGAAAACCCTCACATGTGAATGGCGTCATTACTTACAAATTGGTTTCGTATGAGTTAAGCGCACGTGTTTAGGAGAATGATTTTTTTTAGCACCGTTTCTTCCTGTTCAGGCTATATATACGCTTTATGTATTAATTACATTATTGAGTTAGAGATGAGTAAGGTTCACATTTTTAGTAAATGTACCCGCGTTTGTGTGCAGGAAGAGTAATACGCCATTTTGTAAAAAAACTACCCTCATTACAACTGATAAGGATTAGAACCTAAATCTCCCTGTCATCAGCAGTATAGAAAATGAGAGTGACGCCTTAAACTATGCTGTCAATGAAGAATATTTTAGGCGATTGTAGTTTGCAAACATAAACACCGGATGGATATGCGTGTATGACCCAAACCCATATAGATAATCAAGAATCATTGTCGTTAATTTTTCACATTTTATATTTGTACTTATTACAAGTACATTTTGAATGTTCTAAAGCTATACACAAACACGCGTCATATTCATTATATGGCCGGAAACGTTATCTTGCAACTCAAGTTATCTACTTTCAACTATTAGAAAGTTGACCTCGGTGTCTTGGGGTAAGGTACTCGCCTCAGGGGAGAAGGTTCGTGGGTTCAAACCTAAGTGGGGGTTGACGGAATTTTCCTGAGCTATAAAAATCCGTAGCATAACTTCCTTTGGAGAAGAGGTAGAAAGGCCGTCGGGCCCATGTCGATTGTGACGTGTATAATAATAATAATACTTAGCACCACTTCTTTATACCTGCTCGGGTTATACGCTTAAGTACTAATTACCCTAATGGGTTAGGAATTGGGAAGGTTTAATATAGATGAAGTGAGCCCGCATTTGCGTGGAGGGAGACTGGAAAACCACCCCAGTTCACTCGAGTGAGATTCAAACATCAATCTCCCAGTCCTTGGCAGTCTAGACCAACACGAAACTTGCGCGTTAGCTAACCACGCCACCGGGGCGGGTGGCATGTAAAAGGACCCTGAATAGAATATGGAAATACTTTTCCCGGCAAAATTGGTAGATCCTTTTTCTCCCGCTCATAAAATTACCGTGTGCTGCTATAATGTCAGTTCAGAAACTGCACCTTTAATACCGCTAGTAAATAATTAACTATTGGAAAGGTAGTAGTAGCCATCTCGCCTACTGCAATACCATTGTTAAATGGGATATGCAATTTTACGACCATAGTGAATATGTGTTCATTTTTCTATCCACTACAATTCCTCCACTTTTATTTAAAACACCGAGATATATTTAAGTGGTGTAGCGTGGCGTGGAGTGTTGCCAGAGTAAGCGGAGCTCGTTAAAACTGTACATGTGATATGTTCTACCCTCCACCCCCCTTACCACTCAGTTGCCAACCAACCAATCATAAAAAGATTTTACTTTACATACTTCACATTGGGATGTATTTTCGTCGATACCAAACCGATGGGTGTTTAACTGAGTGATNATGCTATGAAAGTCAATTTTGTTTGTAATTAGTTTGGATTCTAATTTATTAGCAAATTGAGCAATGGCAAGGTTAGCTGAATAATTACTGTGGTTAAGGTTAGGTTAAGATTGTTTGGAAAAGAAGCAAATAATATAGGCGTAGCCATATAGCTATGTATGCATTATTTAGCCTTTAAATAATATATATATATATATATATATCATGGTGTCTACTAAACTTGACCAATGAAATCCCCGACCTTTTCCGTGATTTCCCCTGATCATTTCCTAAAATTCCCGACTAAAAAAGTATATCACATCCTTCTAACTCGCCGCCCCCCTCCCTCCACCTTCGTTTTTCTATTAACCTTTTTTTAATAATAATAATAATAAGAAGAAGTTTTAAAATTTGAATTAAAATTGTTTACTAGGAATTAAAAACATATTACACAGCTACAAACAAAAAAATGACATAATTTATTGATTATTGTATTTAATATTTTGAGTAAAATATCATTTTTCCCGGATTTTTGTTGTGATTTAGCAAATTCCCGACTTATTCCCGTTTTTTCCCGATCACTTCAAATTCCCGGCTAATTCCCGTTTTCCCTGATTTTCCCTGATGGTAGACACCCTTATATATATATCCTGCAAAAGCTCTGGCCTTTTCTCGCGTCCCCTTCCATCCCACCATAAGCCATGTCAAGATGATGACAGGACATGTGCAAGTTTAAAAACCCACTATAGTGAATCCAATCGTGAATGACGAGGCACCCTGTAGAGTGTAAGCTAACTGTAAAGACAAGCAAGTAAACTCCGCGGAACAATGTTATCGGTTATTGTTGGTAGGAGTGATTACTCAAGACCGCTATTAGCTCCTCAGACATCAAGTTCCCCTGACAAACAACGAGCCTAACACAAAGATAATAGCCCCCGCCATGACCACGTAAGGATATGAGTTGCGTGTCGTACCAATTAACAAGGTTGTTTAGATTAACCACTATATAATTAATTGTGTCACATGCTTGGGGTACAAACTAAGAACTACCAGGGGCGGGGACCAAGTCGCCAACCCCCAACCCGTGGGAAATGTTTATTTTATTTTAATATACATTCATGAAAACATACTAATATTATTGAATTACCTTTCAATATATTTAAAAAAAATGAAAACAACTTAAGTATTATCCACTACGGTAATAATCATAACATCTTGATATTGGGGATTAAGGATGTGCGAGTACTCAAAAATTTGATTTAGAATCGATTTTAAGTACCTGCTCTAATTCAACTTGATGATTTTTACAAAATTAGAAAAATTTAGTACCCCAAATTTTCGATCGTTTTTTCAAATTATGTTAAATTTATTTAAAAATCCGAATTTGTGTGATTACAAACTTGTTCACAACAAAAATTAGTTTAAAAAAAACTAGGTTGGTGCTTATTTATGGTTTATGCATGGATCTATTATAGTATGCATGGATCTATTATAGAAGTTCTACTCGAAATATTTATTGTACAAACATTGCTCTATACTACTAGAACTTGGGGGGAGTGGGAGGGGTGGGAGATAAATAAAACCAGTTTTCATTCAAACAAGACTCGAACTCGAAGTAAAAAATGCCTACTCGTAAGCCCCTACCAAGTATTAATATGTTTATTTAATTAAATTACCAAAGTAAGTTTTGTTACTACATATAATGAAGTTCGTCTGGCAGGGGAGTGTGGATAGTAGAGGGTGTTGACCCCCTTAAAACCCGTGCAGTACTCCACAATTTCAAGAAGATTATTGCTGGTGATTGCTATATTATTATAACAAGCCGGCTATCTAGAATATACTGCCCTGCTGTTAGTACGGTAGGAGTTTGTAGTAGCTAAGTGACAGCTAAAGAAAGTTATCAGATCTACTCTCACCCATGTATCCATTCGCCAAGCCTTATAATCTGCAGACCACATGTTAACCAACCATTTGTTTTTAACTTTCTTTTTCTTTTAACCGTTTCTACATCTCCTGCAAGCTGTCAAGTTACTACCATTCCTATGGCGAATGGATTCTAAATGAAAAAGTTTGCTAAATAAACTAGTAAATATAGCTTATTCATAGTTTCACGCCTTGAAGTTTTACTCACTAGAACACTAATGGATATTTGAATATTGTTTTTAGCTGAAGTATATTTTCAGGAAAGTCCTTACAGCCATAAAGTTTGTGTGTTAATGATAAATAATGTACTTAGCAACTATACTTGTTTCGTGTCAACAAATGTTAATCTAAAAATGTTATTAGTTCACACCCGCCTCTGTGGCGTAGTTGGCTAACGCGCTTGTCGTGTTAAGGTCAACTGCTGAGGACTGGGAGATCGAGGTTCGAATCTCGGTCGGGTGAACTGGGGGTGGTTTTTTCCTAAATGGTTTTCCACTCTCCTTCCACGCAAATGAGGGTTCACTTCCTCTTATTCAACCTCCCAATTCCTAATCCACTAGAGTAATTAGTACTTAAAGCGTATAACCCGAACGGGTAGTAAGACGCGGTGCTAAATATATCATTAACGGCCCTACAACACAGAAAGTGCTGGCCATTATTGCATAAGCAGTGCTGCACGCCTATCTCCTATGCAACTTGCTGTACATTTATACTTACACAGCTTTGCTCTCCCGGCGCTGTATGACGAAACTTTGAACACAATTTAATAGTATTAGCATAGATTTTCGGGTGTAAGTTTAGGGATTTTATATTACTTTTAGTTCAACAAACTATACGTGCAGTTTGGGCGTAGAGTTTCCGAACATCCTGTAGATATGTTGGATGTCCCTGGTTACTGCGTAAGCAATCCGCGGGCTCGTGAGTGGAGGGAGGGAGACTCTTAAATATTTTAATTATTTAACTTTTACATCTTTTGGATAATAATGTTGGTATAAATGATAATATATACATTTAAAAATCCCTACCAAACCATTAGTGTATACAAATCTTTATAAAGCTATGAGATATACATACATACGTGCATACAAACACACACAAACAGAACATCGACTGTTTTATTTGGCAATAACAACATGTTTCCGCCATGTTAGGAATCTAACCCGGAACCCTTAGCTTAGACAGACACGCTACCAACTGAGCTAAGGAGTTAGACTTGTACTTTAAACAGTTTTTGTAACAAAAAACATTTTATGGTCAAAATATATGTTTTTTTGGTATATGTGACCTCCTCTGTGACCTGGTAGTCAGAGTACAGATCCAGAAGTCCCGGGTTCATCCCCAGACGTTTCCAAACGTATCTGTGAATCAGTGGGTCTGGAACTAGGTCAAACTCAGCCTCGTGAGGATACAAAATTAGGAGCTACTTGACTAAATGAGTAGTGGCACCGGTCTAGAAAACTGAGATTAACGACATCAAGGTTCGATGTGCTGACAACATGACACACTATCTGCAGAAGTTGGCACTACCTTCGGCAACAGATGGCAGCCGATCGGTTGCAAGCTGACATCATGGAGGGTTTTTTTTCGGTAAGTATATTTAATTTTTTTACCACTCTCTTTTTCTAATACATGTAATGATATCAAAAATTATTGAATACTTGTCATGAGAATACTGACATTTGAACAGAAAATGGAAAAATGAAGATAAAAAGTAACGTTAAAATTTCACTCTTCTTATGAATAATTTGCAACTGTTAATATTATCATATTTGTAAAATTCTATTGATTTTATTCATTTATTTTGACAACAAAAGAGTTATTTGTTATAAAAACTGTAAAATTACATACCTTCATTCGTGTTCCATCATATCGCAACTCAACGAAATAGATTTAAACAAAAACAATATTTATGAAACAAGATATTTACTGAACATATTTTCAAAAACACGTGACATCGTTCAGGCGGGGTTGTTGAACTCTGTCTCTCTAAAAACGCTGCTCATAATTTCAGTAGGCTATCTATCATTCTTCATCATTATGGAGGGAAGTATGCGAGTCTACATCTCCTGACCCTAATTAACCAGTACACAGCCCGATGGCATGGTACGATAGTCGATACTCCGGACCAGTTTGTGAGGAAAGCCGCGCCCTCAGCCTAGTCCCACTTTGTTGCCAGCGTTGACCTCATCTGGCCCAATAATAACACCCCTCCAGGGTACGAACGACCGACTCTTCAACAAACTCCCACACAACATGTGACTAATGAATCGTCTGCTATCTTAGATGAACCGAATAAGAGACATTATGCACTACTTCAGGATAAGAACCGGTCATATCCGTTGTTCTTCTTCCAAGAGTTTCTTATCAGTACGGATTTAACTAGTGGTGCCAACACAAGCCAAGTACAATATGGAACAAACAGTTTAATCGAGCGTTCGATGTTTGATCTAATTAAGTTGAATTGCAGCATTGCAAATTAAACACTAGTTAGTATAATATTGATGATAATTATAATCACTCAGAGGATTATGTTATAGCGAATAAGGAAATAGTTTAGAAGTATAATTAATATATTTTTAAAAGCAGCATTTGTGAATGTACACTGCCCTGTAAAAATGGTGAGACGCGATGAAGCGAAAAGTGCCATAAAAAGATGTAATCAAGTACTTTTCTCTTTGATAGTTTTTAGATATGATTTACAATATTTTTGAAAAGCGAAATAAAACGAAATTGTCTTGTTACACGAAATCCTCCTATAAAACGAAATAACATCGCTTTTATCAAAAAATCTTTAAATAAACATGAAATTAGCAAAAATTTAACAAGAAATTAAACAGAAATTTGGACCATACTGTAATTTGATTAGTATTTTCTTGTAGAGTAAGCTAACTTTAAGCTATAAAATTTTGAAATATGCAGACAAACTTGACAAAGAATTTTAAAGCAAATATACAAGGTTTCAATAATAGATTTTAATTCTGTATACATTGTCTCAATATGTAAGTAATGCCACCTCAGATAGCATGTAATTTTGAATAAACACGAAATAACACCGAGAAGTGAGATCTAAAAAACTAAATTTAACTAAAAATAAAACAATTTTTACGGGGCTCTAACCATAGGGGAATAATGCGTGGTAAGCCTGCCACCTTACAAGGTAGACGAACGGTACAAAATTAAAGAAAGTTATAAAATAAGAAGTATTTAAAACTCAAATATACGTCTATTTTAATTGCTAGGCCTTTTGAAATGGGCTAGATCAATTCTAATGCAATGCTTTATTAAGATAACTGTAAATGTATTTGTGACCGTACATAGGAAAAGGGACCTTTTCTTCCCCAATTTAAATCTTATTGATGAAGTTAAGGTCCCTTTTATATTTTGTTCTGTTCAGTTGCAATGACATTTATTTAAAGTTGTTCAAATTGATTTGATGCAGGCTTCAAGGAAAATATTAGTGTAATACATTTGCCAGGTAAGGTGTTGGCTAATGGAATAAATCGGATATTAAATAATAACTTCTTAATGTCAGAACAGTTTTAATAACATCAGTGTAACATTTGGTTTTTCCTAAAATACATCCAAAATTTCAACTACAACAAATCTTATACAAATTGTATCATGTTGATAGTTATTCATAGTCTTGATTTATAAAACAAAAATTAAAATTAATTTAGATCAATAAATTTGATTATTCTTCAGAAAATTGTTTTATTTGAATAAAAACTACATTCCTTTTGAAATGTCTAGGATCACAACAGTTTGAAAAATAATAATCATACACATTTTACTAAAGATTTTTAATATTAAATTTAGATCTTGAATATTCTTTTCACATTGCCAAAACTTATTAACACATTCAGGAAAATTATGTGGGCTGTATGAATGCTATCATACTTTTTTAATATCGTTCATATGAGATGAACTGAAAAAATACGAGAATTTGAATATTATTCATATCTTATAATGGCTGCTAAAAACACATTTTTAACTTTATTTTTTTCTCTGTATTTTACTTCTCGTCCAGGATATGTGTATTTAATTACCAGAATGGGATAAAGATTTTTAAGGTAACATTTAGAAAATGTATCCGAATTTGAGTGGAGGAAGATTAGGAGACCAACATATGTAGTAGATAAACTACATCAAAGAAAGAGCGAACCAACTTGTTCAGGATAAAATCTCGGTTCAATTACTTGGCATTTGACAAAATCAAAAGTCCACCCCAAATTTTTTGTATGAAAATGGGTATTTCGAGAAATAATTTTTGTAGACAAATACTTCGAGTTATCAAAATTGGATTTATTTCAAAAAGTTATTCCTTATGATAGACAAGGCGAATACCGATTGGGCTCAATTTAATGCAATTTATGGCCTGTAGCGTTTCTTGCGCAGGCGCGCGCGTGAACACACACACATCCACACACCTTATAGACCAACGGATAACATCACCGGGTGAAATAATTTTAGGTTATTTGACTTCAAGATAAAATTCAATCTATGCTTGTGTATGTGTGTGTATCCTTTCTTATCTTTGAGAAAATATACACTTCATGTGGGTTGCAAAAAAAAATTGTCCGCAGTTGAACTCGTTCTATTGACATACATCAGCTAAAGTTGTTGTAATTCCAATTAGCTCTATCGTATTTTCCCTAAGTGAGAATATAACACACTTGTCTTGACCTCATGACCTCATGGTGTATCAATCATGTTCCATTACACATAATTATTGTTCTTCATGCTAGTGCGCAGTAGTGACATTCCGCCCAGTAAAGCTATGGCTACACGAGCCGAATGGAATGTTGTATATAATATTGTTTATATTGTACGTAATGTTGGAAACAATGACTATAGCGTCACACGTGACACAGCTGTGCTGAGACAGTGACTGCAATCACTGTGAATAATCACTGGTATAAATCAATGCTCTGTTAAAATCAAGGTCACTGTGATCACCGATATCGTAAAATCACTATTTCTCCATCCCTACAGTGCTCAGTGGTTACCATGAAAACAAAGTTCGGAAGCTCCCGGACATTTGTTTCCGGTGGTAGGTGGTTACACGGTCCGCACCGAGCAATGCTCTCTCGACGATTCGTCCGCGCCGGTGCGGTGTAGCTCGGTGTACCTCTTCCCCTCACCTAGAGCGTTTCGAACCAATCGAAAACGAGACACGGACACAAGAGTCGAGCTAATGAGACTTTCTCGCGGCGATAATGCAAACTCGCAGCCGCCGAACCAAACAGAGGTTGCTATAAATCGTGTGACTTGGACGTGTCGGTGGTTGTAAACACATCATCCCGTGTAAAGATGTTTTCAAATCAAGGAAGTCGAGACTAATCGATACAAACTTACCAGTTTCATGGAATAGGGCAGGGAATTCTGCCCATTTGAATCTCTTGTATTTGATTGCAGAGAAGGGGGTACTGAGGCATTTAAAGTTTTACAATAGGCGTGAAACAATCAAATAAAATAATATCTAGATAAGAATAGTGTCAGAAAATGTAAGTGGTTTATAGTATGAATAATTCCTTTAAATAAGTAATTATAGGAGGAAAATTCTTGAGTGCATCCAAATATAAGTTTTGTATTATGGTTGATGAAATTGGGTGAATGTGAAAGCAGTACTTAAAGGTTAATAGTGCATTTCTTGTTCTTTAAAAATATATTAAATACGTTGCTGATATTAATAATTACTGATGCACTTGGGTTAGATAGCTACAGTAGCCCCATGGCTTCTTTGGTGCTGACTGGCAGCTCCCAGCTGACTTCTGACAGTCAACATTTAGGTATATACCTTTATTTTGACTGTCAGAAGTGACAGCTGCTAAACATATGGTTATGCAGATCATATGGTTCGGCGTTGGGATACAAAATTTGGTCTGGTGACTTTTCAAAGTCGTGAGCTGTCAGTCAGCACCAAATAATCCATGGGGCTACTTTACCTGGCCCAAGTAATGACGGGGTAAGAGGGTTGAAACTCACTGTAAACGTTCAGCTAGCTATTTACATATATTTAAATACAGGTAATTAATTTTAAAAAATACTCTTCACCTCAATATCAACAGAACTCCTTCATATCATTTTTAGCTATGAATTACATTTTTTTAAAAAGCACATAAATGTACAAACTAACTCATTTTCAATAACGTTTTTACCAAATTTCCGCAACCCTGTGACTAAGGAGAACTTAAACAAATGCTTTTGTTTGTTATTATGAGCTCATATTCAAATGTAAAGTTATTCGAGGATTCTTTTCGTGGTTTTGAAGCTTTAGAGCTGCCACTCCCATGAGAAATATCAGTGTGAAGATTTTTAACTTATGGAAAAAAGCGAACTTTAACGTTTAACAGGTAATAGATGTACAATCCACAGCTTGTGTTAAGAAGTAAAAAAAAAAAGAATAAATACCTTGTTTAAAGAGAAACAATATAAACATAAACCTACAAAAAAACATAATTCTAGCTTTAAAAAAATATGTTTTTTTCCGTCACATCTTGCTTTCCTTCCGGTCCATTTGCACGTTGATACAATGATGGAATATGTGTGAGGAATATTGTAGGTATTAGGGAGGGGGCTAGGTGTGAGGAATATTGTAGGTATTAGGGAGGGGGCTAGGTGTGAGGAATATTATAGGTATTAGGGAGGGGGCTAGGTGTGAGGAATATTGTAGGTATTAGAGAGGGGGCTAGGTATGAGGAAGAGGATAGGATTAAGAAGGAGGTAGATATAAAAAGGGGAAGGTATAAGAAAGGGGGTGTATATGAGGAAGGGGTGGGTATGATTGAGGATTGAATCTGATATGTCCTCGCAGACAAGGTAGAAGCAAGAGAGTAGCTTTCAGAGCCCATAGTTGTATATTAATATAATAATCAAGGAAGGGGGTAGAATGTCAGATCAATGAAGATCTTGGCGCGCGCCCGGGATAATGGATGACCGAGGCAGAGAGGGTCAACTGATAACAGGTGGTTGAACAACGTCAAGAAAAACAGATAGATTATTTGGGAGGCCGTAGGAGGACTAAATAGAAATCAATGGATTTATTTTTATCACCGCGTCTAACTACCTGTTCAGGTTACACACAGAGAATCATTGCAAATGTTGGTATAAATCTCACTTCAGGGTTGTTCTATTTAATCTCACTTCAGGGTTGTTCTATTTATATAATTCCCTAATTGTGTGTATGGCTTTTCACAGCCTCCAGAAGCGCCTAGATTACCTTTAAGGCTGGAACTTTGCGCACCTACATGATAGACCACGGGACAGAACCTAACCTAGCCGGATTTTCGATTTTTTTAAATCTTTTGACTAATTGAATTATAACACTTTATACAACTTTTTTCCGCTTATAATAAAGTGATAGCATCCTAATTATGAAAGTTTAGTTTTCCTGCCACTGGCAGGCTTCTACTAAGTAACTAACGTTATTAGAGATGGACAACAGGTCAACGAAAATACTATTATTATTCCGCGTCTTGCTAGCCGTTCGAGCAACAGAATTAATGGAATAGCGATGACATAGTGTTAGATAAAATGTACCCGCACTTACGTAGAATGGGAAGCTATTTACTTTAAAAAAACTTTCAGTACACCCAGGCGGGATTCGAGCAACCTTTCTTTCACCAGCAAACCAGGACTAACGAGCTTTAGTTTTAGACCAGTCCCCACTGATGCGGGTTATTATATTCATGTTTAATTTCAAATAATTGTAGTCAGATATCATCAAGGATATTCTTAATCTTTGGGGACTGGCGTTTTAAAAATTACATGACAAATAGCACCGTTGCATTTCTGCAACATCCTATAATGTTCTAAATAATAATAAAAGATTAAAAATAGAAAAGAAAATCACAATTATGTTAAACCGTTATAAAAACATAGCTTTAGAAGTCTTTTCTTCCTTGAGTTTCTAACTTCAATTAGAATTATTTTATGTATAATAGCGACCGCACGTGAATAACAGCTACATAAAGCCAAAGCAACGTGATATAACTTTCAGACATGTGATAGAACTAGCACGAACTATGCAATGTACACATACGGTGGTAATGAGCCAGACATATGACATCACGACTAGCACCGTTGCGTATTCACAACATTCCTATATGGAGCCAACTAAAACTCCCATATTTCAGAAACTAACCTTTTTAAAAAATGTTTGATGACATCATACTACGCAGCAGAAACTAATTGAGGAATACTTGTAGGGGATTTGACCTAATTAATTTTAATCTTAAAAAAACTCACAAAAAATTACAGCTCTTGTGAAAATGAAACAGCGCCATTCTCCGAAGGTTAAATAAAATATATATTAATAAGCATTATATTAAAAGCTATGGTGAAGTGCACCGCACAGACTTCCTCCCAAAATACGAATCTAACCTAACCTAAATAAGCATAGCATAGTAAAAGGCGAAAATATCGGTGGGCCAAATTCATATCTACCTGCAGGTTACTATCCTCCTGGCAGTGACCGTGGCCCAACTAGGCTATGACGATAATCCTCCTAGCAGTGACCGTGGTCCAACTAGGCTATGACGATAATCCTCCTGGCAGTAACCGTGGCCCATCTAGGCTATGACGATAATCCTCCTGGCAGTGACCGTGGCCCAACTAGGCTATGACGATAATCCTCCTGGCAGTGACCGTGGCCCAACTAGGCTATGACGACAATCCTCCTGGCAGTGACCGTAGCCCAACTAAGCTATGACGATAATCCTCCTGGCAGTGACCGTGGCCCAACTAGGCTATGAATTTTAGGGACAAAGGGTAACACGGCCCAACTGTTATGTGCTGGAGTGATTAACGGCCGAGGGACAGGGTGAAGTATATGTTATGGAATTAAGTTGATTTGTAAGTCGTTTGCTGATATAATCATCCTTTTCATAAAGTACAAGCTAAATAACTCCAAATATTATATTTAAAACTAGACCCTCAAAAAAACAGGTGTAGTAATAAATAGTGGAATACACACAGACAGGCCGACAAATGTTCGGGTCTGTAAAAAAAAACTCTGGGAAGAATTAATAATAAAATGGGTTGTTCAATTCGTCAAATTACATTATTCATTTTTTACAGATTGTCCCCCCTCCTCTTACATCCCCTCTCACGCTCAAACACATTAGTTCCCAATTCTTTCCCGGATGAAAATGTAAACTTGAATAACTTCATTTCCTGTTGTGGAAGGTTGGCTGGCGGGCATTGTCGATCTTCCTGCAAGGCAAACGAAACGTCTCGTAGCGTATATTGCAATGGAGTGGCTAGAAGGGATAGGGGGGTGGGGGTATGGTGGGGGGAGTTCCATTACTGAGAGAGTGACAGATATATTGTGGCTGTAATAAAGTGTTACTAATGTTCCTCTTTGTGCGGGGGACTCGCATTAAGTGTAAAGTGTTGAAGATCTTGCGACGGCACGATTCCATTAGTAGTACGCTTCGAAAACACTTAGTATTGGAATGTAAACACTTAAAATAGCCAACTCGTGCCTTGGTTCCTTGGTTCATAACCAACCGACCAACGTCAATGCCAAATAAAATATCACATGGGGGGTGAGGGTCAGAAAGAAGGATTTAAGGTGGAAATGGTGGAAATGGTGGAAACGCCAGTAAAGGTCAGTGTTTTGGCAGTTTTTATACCAAAACATTTTCTTGATCAAAATAAATCAAATATTGCTTATATACAAACATGAGTTTAATTTTGTTCCCATGGTGACATCTACAGTTGTTGAATATCTGTCAT
The DNA here is from genome assembly GCA_901482245.1 of Timema douglasi. Classification (NCBI taxonomy): domain Eukaryota; kingdom Metazoa; phylum Arthropoda; class Insecta; order Phasmatodea; family Timematidae; genus Timema; species Timema douglasi. Next base: position 11,138 of record CABEEJ010002612.1, on the reverse strand, counting down.
GAACATGGCAGCATTAGATAATCAACATTTAAAATGAAGATAAAAAAAATTCACAAAATTCCAGGGCACATTGACATATATTCAACAACTGTTGTGGTCATCATGTGAATAAAACTAAACTAAGTTCATATAGAAGCAATTTTTGATATGTTTTGACCAAAGACATGTTATACTCTAAAAACTATAAAAAATACTGGCCTTTCTCGCGTTCTCTGCATCCTCACCTTAATTCGTACTTAAGGGTTATCCATAACACACGTAACGCTTTGTGGAGGGGGGAGAGGGGCAAGTTCTAATGTCTCCATGGTGTTACATGGAGGACGTAGGTAGAAAAGGGGGCGGGGGTGCTAAGAAGGTAATAAAAAAGCGTTACTTGGCTTATGGATGACCCCTCATGCCCTCAGAGAATTTTTCTAATCATTAAATGATTATTATATTGGCATGGTAAAAGCCTTGCGAATTAACTAGAAACCTACTCTCGTAATAGACTTGCTTTAGAAGGGGAAATCAGGGTTCGAATCCGTGTCAGGTGTACCCAGTCTTTTACCTAAATGGTTTACCATTTTCCCTATACGCAAATGCGGGAACACTTCTACTCCGTTTCTGTTATTTGTTCCTCCCATCTCTTCTTTGTTTACATACATTCTTCATATCCATAATTCTCTTTGGTATTCTCTCCTTATCCTCATTACATGACCATACCATCTCACACCCTCCCTGTACTATCTCACACCCTCCCTGTACTATCTCACACCCTCCCTGTACTATCTCACACCCTCCCTGTACTATCTCATGCCCTCCCTGTACTCTCTCACACCCTCCCTGTACTATCTCATGCCCTCCCTGTACTATCTCATACCCTCCCTGTACTATCCCATGCCCCCCTGTACTATCTTATGCCCCCCTGTACTATCTCATACCCTCCCTGTACTATCTCATGCACTCTTTTTACTCTTAATCTTTCTCGGTTAGCTTTATTCCTAATATAGAAATCTAGACAATGGTAGGTTCTGGTCAGAAGATAATAGGCCCTATTAAAAACTGTATTTATTTTTTGGGACCTATATTTATTCTACTGGTACCGGTGGTCACGCATAAATAATATCAAGCTCATCTGGTCTAACTTGCTGGTGATGGTGAGGTCAAGGTTCAAATGCCAACTGTAATGGAGGAGGTTTATCCTCTCTAATGTTACTGTTCCTTCACGTGAGTCCGGGTAAAATTTATATGGGCCACATGTGAGAAAAGACGCTCACCTTAAATTCCCACAAATCAACACAATATTATTATTACCTAACCTCATTGACAATGTTTTTGATCATTTTCACCATCCATTAGTAACACTTAGCTCTCAATCACTAGTGAATAATGATTTAACTCATCCGCCCTTATTGATTTCACTTTATGTACCTATTGCTACTAAAATTAGTGACACCCCAGCACATATATTGACTATGCACGTGGTGATTACCTTAACTTTACAATGAGCTGGCCACTGTTGATTGGTCTTGTGTTTATTATACCACGGATATTAATTTGGCTGTAGATAATTTTACTAATTTAATACAAAGGAAAATCAAAATCGCATATTCCTCAAATTACTATTCTTAAATACTAAATTAGTGAAAAAAACAATTCTTTTCAGAAAGTTTAAACGGGCTTGCCCGAATTGCGCCAATACCCCCCTTGTCAAGACAAAACCCGAATTGCGCCAACTGTGAATATAAACAAATATTAAAACTATGGCGGGCGGTAAGAACGACACAAGTCAAAAAATATTATTTAATGAACTATATTTAACTATATTAAACAAAACCAAACATTATAACATAGCAGTAAAATTTCCATTTTAAAAACATTGTCAATAATAGCTAAATATAAGCTAAATTATAATATAATAACAAAAATAATATAAAAAACCAGTCAGACAAAGGATTTTTGGAGGGGCACACACTTTACAGCGCTTAATCTATCTATTAACAAAATCGTTAAAAATAATTTTAAAATATTATAAATTTTAAAAAAACTAGTCATCAGTATGCTACATTCCTTTAAAATTAGTAATCAGTAAACTGCCTATAATTCCATTTTTTTCTGAAGATCAATTATACAGTCTTATTCATCATTAAAAAAATCCCCAGATATACACTTTGAACAAAACTACTTAAGCTGATGATTGGGAAGTTGGGGTTTGAATCCTGGTCGAGTGAACTGGAGGAGTTTTTTCCCAAATGGTTTTCCACTCTTCCTCCAGACAAATTCGGATTCACTTTCTCTACATTCAACTTATCTCATACTAAAGCCCAATATTATAATTAGCACAATAAAGTATAACTCAAACAGGGGGTAAAATGCAGTGCAAAATAATCAACAGTGAAAAGTATAATAATCAACTATCAAGTCAAAAATTATAGCAGTATTTATGTAAAGTTGTAAAACACAATTGTTCCGCTTACTATGCTCACCAAATGAGATCGACAGCCTACTATCTTGGTTTCTGGAAATGTTGACACGATGCACTCGTGGAGCGCTTGCTCGAAATCAATCACAATGTATACAAAAATTGAAGGTGAAGTTGTCTTTTCTCGCCCTCGTCCTTAGGATTCTCATAGTATCAACGTAGCTCTGTTTTTTCTTGTCTTTTAAGTAGGCAAGAGACTAGAGGTATGTATGACCCTTTGAAATACCCGTGTACAGTAAAAAGCCGAAGAAAATGTTTCGGTGTGTATACAAGCAATTTCATTCTGACACAAATAATTAAGATTTGAGTCACAAGGAAATATCACAACCCCCTTCTCTTTTTCGTTTTTTAACAAAAAGTTTTCTTCTACAGTAGTATTTAGTTCAATCTAATCTAAGGCAAATTGAATTTCGTTGGAAGATTTAGGCAATTTTGGCAGTTAATGTTATTCCTGAAACATTTCATGTCCTTGCGGGTAAATGTTTTCTTAGTTTTTTCTCTATTGTACCTCTTGGAGGATCAACTTTGAAGGATTCAATCGCCTCAGCTTTCCTCTTAACTGCGTTGCTGAAGGATTTTCTGTGTAACTCTTAATCTAGTAGTTGTTCGTGGTTGTGTTGGTCTTCAATCCGCGAGGAAATATTTCCGCCAACAATTGTGAATATTATAGACGATCAGATATTTCCCTCTTTCACTATAAATCCTTTCCTTATCAATAATTATCGCTAGTATCACAGTCCACACAGAAAGAAAAGATAATACAGATCTTGTTGGAGCTCTTAGGGCATTTTTACATTCCTTTACCTAAGGAAGACAAGACAAGACATGGCGAGAGCTTATTTGCGTTGGTGTTTGTTTATTTCGTCTCCCCTCCTCTACTTGAACGAAGTAGACTTGGCGCAATTCGGGTCCGGGTTAAGTGAACATTTTTTAATCCCTTAATTACTGGCGCAGTTCGGGTTTACCCGTTTAAACTAACAAATAATGGCGCATTATATTCACATTTTTCTCACTTTCATAAATTAGTTAAAACTATTTTGATTATAGACAGAACCAATTGGATGAACTCAATACAAAATAGTATTAAATGCAAACCCAAAGAATTTTGGAAATTTATTAAAATTAATAATGTGAATCAAGTTTCCTCGTCTAACCTAGAAATTAATGGCAAGATTATAGCGGATTCTTTATTAATTGCTAATGAGTTTGGGACTTACTTTCATCCCGTTTATATTTCAGCATTTCCTGTATTACCCTGCCCCGTTATTGAAACGAGCGCGCCCTTCAATCCATGCCACATTACAACCTTGGATGTTGCTAATGCTATAAAAATATTGAGTTTTTCCAGATGTGCCGGGACAGATGGAATTCCAAGTTTTATTGTTAAAGGCTGTGCCAGCATTTTCAGCCCTTTGTTAGCCTTTATCTTCAACATTAGCCTGTCAAATGAAACTTTTCCTCTTACATGGAAATAATCTGTTGTCATACCTATCTATAAAAAAGAGGGGGGGGGGACAAATGTTTGTAGTTATAGATCTATTTCTATATTAAATACGTTTTCTTAAATATTCGGGAAAATAATACACAAGCATACTTTCCACCACCTAAAGAATAAACTCTCAGAAAAACAACATGGCTTTATATTACAAAAAAAAAAAAAAGAATACTGTCATAATTTTAGTAGAATTTCTGGGACATGTTGCCCCTCAAATCTCTGCCCAAGGTCAGGTTGATGCTATTTATTTTGACCAAAGTAAGGTATTTGATTTATGTCAACATAGTATTATTCTCTCTAAACTTGGTAATCTCAGCCTTTCTCACTCATATTTAAATTGGTTCAGCAGTTATTTGCATGAAAGATCATTCACTATTAAAATTGATTCACACACCTCAAATACATTTTTAGCCCTCTGTGGCATACCACAGGGTTATAATTTAGGTCCTCTTCTCTTTAAGGTGTTTATTGATGACGTTGGTAAATATTTGAACTCATCTAGTAATTTACTCTTTGCTGATGATGTAAAATTATTTAAAATTATCAAATCAATCGCAGATTGTATAGATTAACAAAATAATGTAAATGGTATTCTACATTGGAAAATGAAATGGATATTAAAAAATCTAAGATCAAATCTATATCTTTTACTAGGAAAACTAATCCTTTCTTTTTTACTTATAAATTGGGCAATGAAAACATAATTCGCACCCTTTAAATTAATGAACTTGGTGTTCTGGATAACAAATTTTATTTCCACTAACATGTTGACCATGTAATTTCCCAATCATTGAAATTACTTGAACTTATTAAATTTATTACTCCACCATTTAAGAAAGTTGACTGTTTTTATGTCCCTGGTTAGATCTAAGTTAGAATACGCTACTGCTGCTTGGAATTCCATTACCTTAACTGACTCTCTTAGGTTGGAAAACGTTCAAAGAAAATTTGTTGCTGCATGCTATGATAAATACTTTACTAACCAGATTTATTATGATTATGACAGAATTCGAAACCTCTTAGGGCTCCAAACTCTCTTCTCGCGTGGACTTTATTGTGATACCCTTTTTGTTTTTAATATTTTCAATAGCAATATTTCTTGCAAATTTGCCCTTGATCATGTAGGCGTTCATATCCCTTCTCGGGCATCTCAATCCCAAACTATTTTCTCTCAATAGCTCTTATAAGGTGAGCTCTATAGGTCGTTGTATCCATAGCACCAATTCTAGATTTGTCGAATTAGACTTTCATCATTAAAGCAAAATTAAACTCAGAGAGTTATTTAAGGAAATCCCATATCAATAATTTATCATGTAGAGGTTCTGCTTATAATATTAAAATTAACAATCTTCTAATTTTTTATTTTTTTTTTGCATATTGTTACTGCTTTTAACCACTCTTTAGTTATTTGTTATTATTGTAATTTTTTAAATTCTTATCATTATTATTTACTATTTTTTTTCGCAGCTATTCAACAATATATAAATTATCTAGCTATTATTGTTTATCTTATATTCTCGTGTAATTATTTATATTTGTAAGGTAACTGTGCACTTTTCAATGCTGGCCTGTTATATGTCCTACGACTGTTGGCCAGCAATATAATAAAGGAAATTGAAATTATTAATATAAATGTTACCTTCCTCAAAGCTATCCCAATAGTGTAGTTAAATGTGCATATCCCGAACAGGTAGTAAGACGCGGCATACAAATGGAAAGAGGAAGAGAGACAGACTATAGTTTACTATAAAGAGGAGAGAGAAACTATAGCAAATATAGTATTAGTGTTATTGTATTAGTATTAATAAGATCTATCAAAAGTGACAGTTTCAAATCACATTGACTTTTGTATCATTATTATTATTATTATTATTATTAGCACCGCGTCTTACTACCCGTTCGGGTTATACGCACTTACGCTAATGTGTAATGGTAGGTGATTGTGAGATGAAATGGAGGACCTACAGCTTAACGTGGAATCCGAACCACGGTGGAGGCATTCACCACATTCACAAGATGTCTTGTCAGAGGTGAAGGAAGGGTTTGGTAATCAGATAAATCTTTGCCGGGACCGAGGATTGAACCCCGGCCACCAGCATAGAAGTCTGACACCTTACCCCTAGACCGCCAGGTTATCGACTTTTGTATCATCCAGATACTTTTTTTTTTTAGCACTGCGTCTTACTAGCCGTTTTGGCCCATACACTTATGTACTCATTACGCTAATAGTTTTAGAAGCAAGAAATGTTATAGTTATAGGAAGTGTACCAGCATTTGAGTAGAGTGTAAAATCATTTTGGCAAAAACACCCTCAGTACACCCGACCGGGATTCAAACCTCCCTCTATCCGTCATCGGCAGTCCTAGTCTATTGTGAGAGTAATACCTTAGCGGCCCTCGAGGGGGGTCATTCAGATACTGCTCTTCATACTATAATACTATGTGGCCGATACTTTGCTTGAAAATTAACACTTTAATTGAAAAGTAAATATTCACCGACTGAATAAAACCCAACTATATATTACACTTTTCCACTTTTTAAAGATAATGTGACTCGGGTGAGCTCCACCGGACGTCAGACAAACCTCAGCAAGCAGTCCCGTCACTTTCCTCAGCATCAGTGGCGGCTCGGGTATAGGCACTGCACCCCCTATTTCCACTTATATTATCGATAGTATTTAATATAACGAGTCCTTTTTTCTTTAATTCTTCATTTATTTTTGTAGTACAATATATATTCCTTAAGCTTCATGTCAGTACTTAAGTAGCCATCCCCCAGTTTATGAAAAAGATACAAAAATCTTTGAATGGAACTGTGCGCTTCATAGTGCCAGCGACATGGCGTTTGACTGCTGTACGCATGCGCACATAGGAGAGGGTGGGGAGGAGGGCGGGACTTCCAGGTAGAGAAAGCACTGTTGCTCTCGCAGTGCCGGCTCTGGCGTGATGGTGGAAGGAAGTAGAATTAGATTATTATTCTGCTTCCAGCTATTCCAATTTTTTTTCTGTTTTTTATTTAACAGAAAGACTTTTAATGAAGAAAAATTTCCTCAATTGTCATACAGAGATCAAGGAGAAAATTATTAAACTTTTTGCGCAAATTAAAATAAGAAGAATGGAGTTCATTTTTAAATGAATAGATTAAGCTTGAACTGTAACAATTTAAGTTAAAGTAAGTGAAAAATAAGATTTTTTGTTAAGATTTTATCAAGTTCCTGAATAAATTTTCTTTTTACGCGTTTTTTTTTTCCTTTTACACAATTTTAAAACAAAGGCTAAGAATTTTCTGGAGCTGTACCCCCACTAATTTTAGCTACAAGTCGCCACTGCTCAGCATAGATTGTCTAATTGTTTCTGACCCACCCTGTACAAGATATTTGAAAGGAAGAGCTTATATCATTGAAATCTAAAATCTGGTCTGGTCGATTCGTAGCGATGAAGATGAAATTATTTCAGGTTACTGTTACAGCCGTCACTAGCCGAATATTTCAATTAACAGAAAGGTTGACCTTTTATAATAAAATGTTGAGTTCAGCTACATACACTAATGCCACTTTATTAATTGTTTAAAAAAAATTCGGAGTCCTTGTCAATAATGGTTGTTAAATATCACGTGATATGCGAGAGTGGATGATATTGGTCGATTTAGTTTATCTCATATCCATGAAGAGTATTTATAAATTAATCGTAAATCGGTTGTACTTGGACCTTAAAAATATTATTTTCCTTAACTAGCACAACCAAGCAAATTAATTTACGGTTTTAATGATACATTAGACCAGAGATTCATTCCTGCATGCATGAATGTGCACATGGTATTAATACCAAGAGCATCTAGATTGGTTTGCCGGTGATGGAGAGGTCAGGGTTTGGATCCCGATCAAGTGTACTTAAGTGTTTTAAAGTTTTATTATAAATTATTCCTTCCTAGTTCCCAATAAATAAGTGTGATCAATACATTTCGCCTGGATAGGTAAGAAGACGCACTTAAAAACAATTGACTGCCGTCGAGGCGTGTATTGGCGCAGCGGGTCGTTGCCTGTGAAACCAGCCATAAGAATGTTCTTAAAGTGAGCCATCGTAAATAACTTTTGTATGTAATTCTATATCTTCGCTGGCATAATTTCATTGCTAAAGCTGTCAAACATGTTCAAACCATCATGGCAGTAACATTATAATTCAAAATTATCTGGTCACTATTAGAGCTTACTAAAATGAATAGAACGCATTACTATTCACAATATATTGTTTTATGTAGCTATCATAATAGACTATGTTTAGGCTAAAAGTAGCCAAATCAACCAATTAAAAAAGTAGACAATAATTAGTTAAAGATAAAATATAAGTACACATAACTATTGTTTTAGCAAATAAATTCCTAAATACACCCTAATTTTGGTTGGAAGAACAGTAGAGAAAATTCAAACATATTTATTTGCGGCCAACATTGTTAACATTTTACAATATTATTTATAGTTATTGATAATATCTATCAAAAATGACAGCTGCAAATAGCATGACTTGATGTATGAATATATTAAAAATGTTTTAGTAACTTTAGTAACTAACTTCTACTGTTCTTCCTACCAAAATCATACTATATATCATAGTTGTCAAATTCCTTCGTCGAATTCGTCAAACCTTCGGATAAAATTCTCAAAAGAGTGAAAAACAGGTACAGGTATTTCCTGTCAACCAATAAAACGATGAAAACTTGAAAAATATCAAACGCGCCTTAAAAACGTTACACTCGACAGTGAAAATGGCGACCTCACTATATAATATGTCCGCAGCAAAAGCTAGCAACCCAACACCGACAAGTGTTTTTTTTTATTAAAGTGTTACCAGATACATTTAGTAATCGGATCAATGTTAGATACATCACATTATTGAGGAATGCTTTGTCCACCCCTACCCCTCTCCACTGTTTTTGTGTGTGTTGTTTGGGCATTTTTGAAACCGAGCTTTGTTAGTTTAACTGACTATAAGTGGTCACGCAAATGCACGAATCACTTTTATTTTTATTTTTCATCATTAGAGTACTGTCGCCAGCAATTAGGTAAAGACCTGTCGTTCAACACGACATAGAATGATACATTAATAAACTACAACTGAAGTCATGAAATGGTGTTTTTTTTATAAACATATAATTATATTGAACACATTTTTCTAACCATATAAATACTTGCGATATTTTAATTGCTGCTAACAAAAATAATATGTATCACAAATTGTCTACACGGTCAATCTTGGTAGTTGAAAAAAAAAAGTGAAAAATTACAACTTGGACACAGGTTCGATTCCAGCGTCCAGGTTATCATGTTTAATTAAATTAAATTTACTGGCTCCGAATTAAATAATCCTTATCTTCAAACTATAATTTTGATCATCTACTGAGTAAAATTTATATAGGGCCTATATATATATATATATATATATATATTCGTAGCCCTTTTAATAACAAATAAATGCAGCTACACTATAAACAAGTAAATAAATATATTGAAATACTTATCAACTAAAACAAATTACAATGATTGCCATATTAAACGTACAAAAAGGGGCCTTATTACTTAAATTTGAAGATTTGACTCAAATAAGAAAAGTATTTTTTTCATTCGTTTAATTTAGAAGTTATTAAAGCAGTGAAAATTTAGTGGAAGTGCATAAAGCTATAAACAATCTAATATAAGAAGAAAGTCTACATATGTGAAGAGAGGATGGGAACACCAAGTGTGGTAAATTGCATCAATAGAAAGACCCTCTCAGGACACCAAACCTCGACCTTTGTGTGACAGGCAATGCAGTCTATGACGAGACTGACTTATTAACTCGTTTTACTGAACCGTCATCTCACGTAGCTAGTTTTGTAATATAAGAGATTAGATTAACTAATAGCTGGTGCAAGTGCACAGTAATAAGTTTCCTGAAAGTTACCTGTCTTGGAGTAGAACGCTAAAGAAAATACACAAATTAGAACAATATTATAGGACCCGGTTCTTACGCGGACAAAATGTAAGGATAATATAGTCGTCTGGTTCTCCATTGATGGGGATGTCAGGGTTTGAATCTCGGCCAGGAGTACTGACAAATCCGGACAAATTCGGAGGGTTGTGAGACGTGGTGTAACAATTAAAACACAAGAGTTCTTAAATAGGGCTATGGGAATCGCATATAATGGGTGTAAGGGAATCATATAATATAAGTATAAGAATCATATAATGGGCGCATAAGAATCATATAATATAAGTATAAGAATCATATAATGTGAATATAAGAATCATATAGTGGGCGTATAAGAATCATATAATGGGGGTATAAGAATCATATAATATAAGTATAAGAATCATATAAGGGGGGTATAAGAATCATATAATGGGGGTATAAGAATCATATAATGTGAATATAAGAATCATATAGTGGGGGTATAAGAATAATATAATGGAGATATGAGATTCGATCTCTGAACAGCAAAACTCTCACTAGCTTTAGCTAGCTATCTTGTGTATTTGTTATATATCGTTTTTCAATATATAGATATTATAATATAAATCTAATAAATACCTTCAAACTGCTTTGTTCTTATTTTGTTCTGAGTTATCCATTTGTAAAGTAAAACCAAGAGATACACATCGTTTGGAGTCACACTGTACCTAATAGGACTGTGATTGTTATAATTTCAGCAGTCCGGCGAGGGTGTATGGGAACATATTGGGCAATTTATTGGGGGGGTGTAGTTTTAGAATAATCATGAAACCCTGCCTTAACACATGTGGTAGGGATGAGAGTTTCTAGAGGAAATACATCAGCATTAGCATTGGTGGAGATTGGGAAAAACCTCACTGAACGATTATGGGCGGAGAGTAGGAAAAACCCAACGGAACGATTGAGTGTGAAAACCCTGTCAAAGTGAGGTCAACACCTTTGACCGCACTGCTATGTTCTAGAGCCAATAATAAATAAAAACCATTTAAAAATTGATAATATAATACTATAATATAACTTATATAATAATTTATTTCTAATTATATTAGTAGTTTGGTTTATACCTGTGTTTCTCAGATAAGACATCATAGAATACATTAGCAAACCCCCTATATAAAATATTTAACTTTTAATCAAAAATTGCATGTTTAAATAATTTTCATTCCAAAAATAATTCACAGCTACTGTACACTGTTCA
>CABEEJ010002611.1:81530-100189 GCA_901482245.1 Timema douglasi | reverse complement strand
TTTTCCCCCCCCCCCCCCCCGGTGTGTTAAATTGTAATCGCGGAAGCATTACAAATTTGCTCAATGGACAAGCAAGCTTTTCCTTGATGATGGGTTTAAAAATGCCTTAAAGGAAACATCAGCATTCATGTACAGAAAATATGAGGGATTTTAATTTATATGATGTAACATGAATGATGAGCATAGTAGTTATACATAAAAAAAAGTTTTATTATTATTATTATTAGCACCGCGTCTTACTACCCGTTCGGGTTATACGCACTTACGCTAATGTGTAATGGTAGGGTGATTGCGAGATTAAATAGAGGACATACTGTTTATCGTGGGATCCGAACCACGGTGGAGGCCTGGCCTTCCACACATTCACAAGTTGTGATTAATACACGTCTTGTCAGTTAAAAAAGTGTTCCATTACAAACTTTCTCATCTAGTATTATTATTTTAGGTTTTTAATGAGCCCGTTCTGAACCGACTGATAATACCCTCCCGCGAGAATTTCTATGAGCGAGATTGAAAGGACCTACCAATTTTGCAAGTAAAGGTATTTTCACAAAACTTCCAGGGTTATTTTACACGCCACAATCGATATCGGACCGATGGCTTTACTTCCCCTCCGAAGGAAGTTGTGCAACGGATTTATATCTCTAAAGAAAAAAAGTCCACCCCAGCTGGGTTTGAACCCATGAATAATATCAGGTCTTGAGGCGAGCACTTTACCCCAAAACCACCAAGGTCGAAATTTTTCTCATAGTGTATTATAGCTTGGAACAATTCACCCCCCCTACCCCCAATTAACTCCCCTAAGTAAGTTTTTCCTCATCAGAAAAATTAGCTATCATATTACAATAAACACGCTTCACATATAAACTTTACACAAAATGGTCCCAAAATAATTTCAATTTCAGACTTAAAAAAATCAGTTGTTTGAAAATAAACTTTGATTGTTTGTTTGTAAAAATTAAAATAAATATTATTTATCATAAAAACAATTCCCATTTATACTAAATCTTAAATGCCATTTTCGAACAATTTAAAATTGTATACAATTTTTCGTATTTTTTAAAAAAAAGCATATATTATATATCATGTAAAATAATCTCCAAATACAAATTTTGAATAAAATCAATGTTTATTTTTAAAAAGAATCAAAATTTTCATAAATCAATAATCTTATATTTAATCATTATTTAAGAAATATTAATAAGTTTAATATAATTATTTTTGATGGAAAAAACTTAACAAAAACCAATTTTGAACCATATAATTAAGATCCATTTTTTCAAATATTCCAAAGGTTATAAATCAGTAAACTATCCTTCAACAAATTTACCCTTGAAATCAAAACACAGTTTGGTTTGTAATGCCAAACACTCCCTGAAAATAGATTAGAATAAAAATAGTTAAATCCATTTTCGAAAAATTTAATAACTTTCGGAAACCATTCATAGGTAAACTACCCTAAATTTAAAGGTTAGGGTCAAAACTTTAAAAAAAAGCCTTGATATATAGTCATATATCAATTAAATATAGCGTTTGAACAAAATCCATTAAATCGCCTCAGATCCAGACACACAGACAGACAGGCCGACGCACACAAACAAGACAGGCCAACACACACAGATAGACAGGCCGACACACACAGACAGGCTGACACACACACACAGACAGGCCGACACACAGACAGACAGGCCAACACACACACAGACAGGCCGACCCACAGCCAGACAGACAGGCCGACACACAGCCAGACAAACAGGCCGACACGCAGACAGACAAGAGGCGAGGACAAGATTGATCTGAAAAGGCATGAACGCAACGTTCAATTATTGTCTATTGCCAATACCGGTGATGGAAAGATCTTGGTTATAATACTGGTAAGTCGTACTGGGAATGTAATTTCCTACATTTTTTCTCATTTTTCCTCCACTAAAATGCGGGTGTACTTTTACTAAATTCTGCCTTCATTTCTACTTCGTTTCTGTAAATATTTGGGTAACCTGAATGGTTATTAAGAGGCGGCGTATTAAATATTAAATGCAAATAGTCACCATACCTTTTGTAAATATGTGTCGCTTATATATATATTTTGCAAATGAATATAGGTTGCAAACTTCTAGGGTATGTAGGGGGTCCAAAGTAGACCAACTTTTAATAAGGCACTCGTGTCCGGGAACGCACTGTTTGCACGATATAGACTGGAACTGTTTAGACAAAGTCAAATGATAAGGTGTTGCATTTGCCACGTCATGATCACGGGAGGTGAGTTGACCAATGTAACGACCACTGTAAATATCAAATGCTTTTCTAAAACACCACAATCTCTCTTAACGTTCAGTCGCAATAGATCATGGATGGGTATACTTTTATCGATTACACTAACATGCTCTGTTAATGTACGGTGAGGCTCGTTGTAATGGTAGGGCTGCTTGCCGGCTTTATGCAGACCGTTTTCCAAATCGTCCAACTCCAGCTCATACAATGTTTGCCAGAGTTTTTCAACGATTGCGGGAAACTGTAACGTTCACAGTCATCAGGGTGAACTGCTTGTCTCGGAGTAACCGCCGTACTGCAGGATTTGAAGAATGAGTGCTTCATAGGGTTGAACATAACCCACCCATTAGTAGCTGAACCACTGGACGTGACATGGGTGTTAATCACGTTAGCGTCTGGCAGATTCTGCATAAGCAACAGCTCCACCCATACCATCCGCAGAGAGTTCAAGCACCGAGTCCAGCCAATTTTCCACGAAGATATTAATTTTCTCACTGATTTTCGCAACTTGTTGCAAGTTGAATTTACACGGCTTCGTATGTTTACCGATGAAGCTTCATTCAACAGGGAAGGCATTTTAAACTCCAGAAACAGCCATGTTTAGGACTAAGAAAACCCAGACCCCATTCTCCCTAATAGATTCCAACAGTATTTCAGCATCAACGTGTGGGCTGGTATAATCGATGTTCGTTAAATTGGTCCGTAGCTTCTTCCACCCCGTTTCACTGGCCTCCTTTATTTGATATTCTTGCAAGAAGTATTGTCAGAATTGTTGGAAGATGTACCGTTACGAATTCGTCAACAGATGTGCTCTTAACAAGACGATACGCCGCAACACTTTTCACTCGCCATTCGAGACTACATTATTCAGGTATTTGGGGACAGAGTTGGTCGAGAGAGACAAGTAAAATGGCCTCCACGCTCCCCGGACTTAGGCCCGTTAGACTTTTTACTGGGGGGGGGGAGGGGGCACATGAAAAGCCTTGTCTACGAGACCCTTGTAGAAACTGAAGAAGATCTGCTGGCACGCATTCTCGCCGCAGGGCAATAGTTCCAAATGAGGCCTGACAGTTTTGAAAGAGTGTACCAGAACATGCATCGCATTTGGTGGACGTCATTTTGAGCAATTATTGTAGCCATTTCTAGTCTGCAACGTGCGTTCCCGGACACGAGTGCCTTATTAAAAGTTGGTCTACTTTGGACCCCCTACATACCATAGAAGTTTGCAACCTGTATTCCCTTACACCCTGTATATAGGCTAGAACATAAAGATATAATACCGAATCAGTGCTACTCATTAAAATACAGCCCGCTTCGGTGGTCACGTGGTCTAAGGTATCACACTCGCATTAGATTGAACTGACGATGAGGGGGTAATATAGTTTTTAATCTCGGTCTGGTGTACTGAGGATGGCTTATACAAAATGGTTTTACAATAAACTTCCACACAAATGCGGGTACACTTCCTCTAAAACATAACCTTACTTATCCCTAAAACCATAAGCGTATAGCCCGAACGGGTAGTAAGATGCGGTGCCATGCTTATTAATAAATAGGTCAGCAATATAATAATTATTGAGATTCAATCATTAGATTAATATTAGTATTAGCCTTGATTAAATAAAGATAAATTTAGGTTAATTAAATATATTATTGAATTTTGATAAAATATTATAATTAGTTTATTTGATTTAGTGTGTTAAAATTTGCTATTCCAACAATCACAAATGTGGCAAATAGATGAAAGAAATGCTAACCACGATATAAATAAAGGGGATGTAATTTATTTAACTTTACCATTCTACGTGAGTAACGAGAAGTGTTTAAGGTTTTTGAATTGCCAAAGGAATTCTACCATTACATTACACATAAACATAAATCTTGGATGTGATATGATAAAGAGTTTCGCATTAGCGCCACAAAAGCAAGGAATCTCAAAAAATATTTAAAGAAATATATTTATTTATTAAATACTAAGAGTTTTAAATCCGTTTCCTTTTAAATAAAAAAATACTAATTTAATGTTCTCGTATATTTGTGTGTTTACCTACAAATAGTTTAGAAGAATTAAATAAATTTTGACTAGATTTTAT
This sequence comes from Timema douglasi, assembly GCA_901482245.1. Lineage (NCBI taxonomy): Eukaryota > Metazoa > Arthropoda > Insecta > Phasmatodea > Timematidae > Timema > Timema douglasi. The sequence continues at coordinate 95,825 of CABEEJ010002611.1, read as the reverse complement.
ACGTAAAAAAAAAATCTTGTTCACTCCCATAATGAAATAAAATATTTGATTCGTGCTTATCAATTTTGACAAGCTTTACTATAGAATTCCCATTTGAAAAAAAATCTCAAATCGATGTACTCCTTGATAGTACTGGCTAAATTACTTATATTCTTTAAAATGAAAAATGACATTTGGACAAGGAAATTGAACCAGGGACTTTTTGGTTTTGTATCCACTTAGCTATCCAGCAGTCGTCCCGTGTTCAGGGTCATTGTTCACTCATATTTTAAGGCAGTCTATGATGGGCGTGTGGAAATAGTCATCTACACATATGGTTTCGGGTTCGACTCCCGTATATAGGTTTCATTTTTCAATTTAAAAAATATTATACTTAGATGAAGCTATAAAAGTAATTATCTAATATAATGGCTTGGCTATTTATTCCATTATTAAATTACTTATATATTTAATTTGATAACTCAACGTACAGTATAGAACTATTATTATTATTATTATTATTATTATTATTATCATCACCGCGTCTTACTACCCGTTCGGGTTATACGCACTAACACTAATGTGTATTGGTAGAATGATTGTGAGATGAAATGGAGGACCTACAGTTTAACGTGGAATCCGAACCATGGTGGAGGCCTGACATTCCATACATTCACAAGTTGTGATTAATACACGTTTTGTCAAAGATGAAGGAAGGGTTTGGTAATCGGATAAATCCGTGCCGGGACCGAGGATTGAGCCCCGGACCCCTAGCACATAAGTCTGATACCTTACCCCTAGACCACCAGGTCACCTAAAAAAAAAGTGATAACCTCTTAAGGTGAGGTGGAAGGGGAAGCGAGAAAAGAGCAGTGTTTTTACCTTTTTTTTATGGCATGACAATTTTTTTTTGTCAAAATCAATCAAATATTGTTCCAGTAAAAACATAAAAGAGTTTAATTTTTTTTCACGTGGTGACCTCAAAATTTCTTGAATATCTACTAAGGTTGTTCTGGAATTTATTATTTTCTTTTCATTTAAAAAGCTAGTTTGATAATGCCGCTATGCTCATGTCAGATATTCAAGAACTGTTGATATCACCATGTGAAGAAAATTAAACTTAATATTTTTACTGGAGCAATATTTGATTTATTTTGGCCAAAAAGAGTGTATTGCCATGAAAATTGCAAAAACACTGACTTTTTCTCGCTTCCTCTTTTATCCCACCTTGAACAATCCAGTTGGAAAGCTTTCATCTCCTCGTTTATGCAGAGGGTAGGTTAATTTTTGAAATGGTGACCAGGGCGTTATTGTAAAATCAACAAGTTTTTCTCTATTTTGTTAAGAGTATTAAAACACTTTCTACACCTGATTGAAGCAGATATTTTCCACTCGTCAACAAATGGTAACATTGACTATAGATAATTGGTATATTCCATTCACCGTAGGAATTGACTTCTGAAAGGCCTTTTTCCCTACCATAAATCTACTATATAGTAGGATATTGGTAGGAAAAAAGACCTTTAAGAGAGTAATTCCTACCGTGAATGGAATATACAGTCTAATATTCATTGGAGTGACCTGATATTATGAAATATTCCAACGTATTATAGTCTTTATAACAGCTACTAGACAGTATTTTAACACTGACTATTATCCACTTCGGTAACCGAATGGTCTAAGGCGTCACTCTCGTAGTAGAATAGACTGCTGATGACGGGGAGATTGGGGTTCGAATCTTGGTCAGGTCTACCGACGGTGGTTTTTCCTAAATAATTTTCCAATCTCCTTCCATTCAATTGCGGGTAGATTATCTCTAACAAGCTTCCTTCCTCATCTCTACTACATGAGATTAATTATTCGGGGTGCACGAGTACCAAAATATTGGAGTTCGAGTCGAGTTTTATTAGCTGCTTAGACTTGAATCGAAGATTATTTTTTTTACAAAACTTGGAAAATTCTAGTACTCGGAATGTCCTATCTTTTTCTTGAAAATTCTTAGTTTAATTAGTTTTATTCAATTTTAAGGTATAATCTCATAACAAATAGTCCCACAGTATTTCCTTTTGTCTAATTAAAAATTAATTGTCTAGTTATTTTAAATTTATTTAATAATTTTAATTCGTATCTTTACGAATTTTTTCACAAATAAAGTGTAGTTCTAAATAAAAGTACGTTTGTACTTATGTATAGTTGATGGCATGGATATATAACAGAAATTCGACTTGAAATATTTATTGTACAAATATTGTTTTATTTCTACTCGAACTAAAAAAACTAATCTCATTTAAAATTGGTTCAAAGTGAAAATTGCTTACTAGAACAGCCCTAGTAATTATCAGATAAATATGCGTAAGACCTGGACAGTTAGTAAGACGCGATGTATTTATATATCGAAGCGTTTTAGGAAAAAAAAATTAGTTTCGAACAAAAGTTATAGATTTTTGAACGTGAAAGAGGGCAGCACTAGTTACATTTGATTTGGTCGACGTCTTCGAGATCATTTCAAGGTTAACATAGTTTTTTTTAATAATGAAAACCTATAATTTCTTAGCGGAATTGTCTTTTACACAAAAGAACAACTTTGCTCTCGAACTTTTTTTTTTTGCCATCAATCTCTTTAAAATATTTTAATTTGTGTTTTTGATAACAATTGTTGTTCAAATTAAAGTATCTTAAATTAATTGATGTCAAATACAAAAAGTTTCAAGTAACAGTTTTTTTTTGTGTGTGTGGAATATAATTTCCTTACAAAATTTAGAGGTATTCTCTTAAAAACAAAGCTGACCTTGAAATAACCTAGAAGACTTCTATCAAATAAAAAATAACTAGTGCTGCTTTCTTTCCCCCTCAAAAACAAAAAAACTATGATCGAAAATATTTTTTCAAAAGTGCTTCATTCTCGAGATTTTCTGGTGTCTCAAAATTAAGTGCCTCACCCTGTATATATTTATGTATTTCGAGAAGGATATTTATTTTGAACATTTCCCTGGTATGTAGGAGGGGATGGTAGTTTCAGTGATTCGTCAAGGTAATCATATCTCTGATCTTTTAGATGGTTTTCTTTTTGTTTCACCCGAAGCACGCTTGTAATTGGTTTGGAGGTGGGGTTGGAAGTTTGATCGGTTGAGGGGTAAACGAAGAAAATAAAAGAGGTTTCGGTTGGCTCGGGTAAAGTAGAAGAGGAATTGGCCTCTGAATTTGTTTGAATGATATAAGACGTTGAATAAAAACCTGCTCTTTGTAATTTCCTTTTTTTTTTTCTCTAGGTTGGTTCGGTTACCCTCAATGAACATGTGCATGTTAAAAAAAATAGGAGGGTTTTAATTGAATTCTATTTTTAAAGATCTAGTTTGATGTATCTAATAGTTTGCACTAGTGGTCACGCCAACAAAAGCGTCAGTTTCGTCTTATGTCATTTGCACTGTGATGGCGGAGGTCTGTATTCGAATACCTGCTGGATAAGTAGGTATGTGAATTACCTGAACAGATTGCAAGAAGTTTGATAAGCCGGTAAAAATAGCTTGTACTTTTTATTCCACGTTATCCTAACTTATTAATTTCGTTATTTTTGTTTAACAAAATCAACATTTCAATGTCTTATATTGCTGTAAGATTTGAAACTAAATGATATGTTGTGTTGTCAAATTACTAAAGTCGAAATTAGCTTCATATACACAAACTTTTTTTGTCCCCGTTTACCTTATTAGGGTTACCAATTACGTACTAATTACGCAAATGTCTTGGGGATTTGAACGGTATAATTTATAGGAAGTGTACCCACATTTGCGTGGAGGGAGAATGAGACACCATTTGGGGGCAACCCCACTTTGTACACCTACACATGATTCGAATCTCGATCTCCCAGTCTTCACCATTTCAACCTATTGCGGGAATGACACCTTAGACCATGACGCCACCGATGTAGGTATCACCGCGTCTTACTATCTGTTCAGGTTATACGCATACATGATAAACTAACCTACGCTAGTAGTTTTATGGAGGGAGAGTGCAAAACCATTTAAAATAAAACCACCCTTAGTACACCCGACCGAGATTTGAACCTCTGATCTACCCAAAATCTAGTCTACTGCGAGAGTAGAGCGTTAGACCACGCGGCCACCAGAGCGGGTGTGTAACTTTATTAATGTTATACCAATTACAAGATGACTTCAAATGGTTTACATTCTAGTTTGTGTATCTCTTACGGACAAATCAAAATCTTCGACAAAGCTGTCACAAGCGGACTACTTTCACAGACTTTGAACCCGCCCTCATGAGTTGTCTTTTTTTCTTCTTTCTTCTTCTTGTGGACAGAAAAGACTATTAGAAGATTCTGCTTAGAAAAAGAATGGCAAAAATAAAAATAAACTCTGTCGTTTATAGTACTCGTAAGAAAGTCTGTACCATTTTTATAGGAGGACTGGGAAATAATCCAGTTGTAGTAATGTAGAACACATATACGACTTGAAATAGTTTGAACACAATTGTTGTAAGAAGACCATATCATCAATTACTATTTGACAAAATGTTGTTTTTTAAATACAAGAGTTTCGAGGTTTATAAGAACTTACAAGATTTTAACGATTCGAAAGACTTCTAAGTCTTTAGATTATCTGTTCCTCATGGCCAATTAACCGGGATATTAAATATCCAATTACTTTCAAACTGGAAAACTTATCGAAGGTGCGGTTTACTATAACAGCGAAATTGGGATCAGTTAGATAGTTATTTCATTTTATAATAATTTGTTTGAATGTTGTATTTTATAACATGGTTTAACTGGTCTTAATTTCACTGTTTTATAAAGTAGAATACAGAATACCTCTCAGCGATTTGACATCTGGTTCTAGCTGTATTACCTACCTAAGTTAGGTGTTATCTGTGGAGTGAGACGGGCTCTTAAGACGTCTGGTTCTAGCTGTATTACCTACCTAAGTTAGGTGTTATCTGGGAGGTGAGACGGGCTCTTAAGACGTCTGGTTCCAGCTGTATTACCTACCTAAGTTAGGTGTTATCTGGGGGGTGAGACGGGCTCATAAGACGTCTGGTTCCAGCTGTATTACCTACCCAAGTTAGGTATTATCTTAGGGGTGAGATGGGCTCTTAAGACGTCTGGTTCTAGCTGTATTAATTTCCTAAGCTAGTTGTTATCTGTGGGGTGAGGCGGGCTCTTAAGACGTCTGGTTCTAGCTGTATTATCTACCTAGGTTGGGTGTTATCTGGGGGGTGAGATGGACTATTAAGACGTCTGGTTCTAGCTGTATTACCTACCTAAGTTAGGTGTTATCTGGGGGGTTATACGGCCTCTTAAGACATCTGGTTTTAGTTGTATTACCTACCTAAGCTAGGTGTTATCTGGGGAGTGAGACGGGCTCTTAAGACGTCTGGTGCGAGCTGTATTACCTACCTAAGTTAGGTGTTATCTGTGGGGTGAGACGGGCATTTAAGACGTCTGGTGCGAGCTGTATTAACTACCTAAGTTAGGTGTTATCCGTAATGTGACACTTTAAGCATTCAAACCGTGGTGTTGTTCTTGAAAACATCCTAATGTGAATACAATTAATGAATTATTCAAAAGATTTAGGTTTGTTTGTCATCAAATATTATAAAACGATGTTTTTAAAGCCTTTTTATTTTTATTTATTGTTAATTACGTTTTTGTATCAATTCGATCTACATGCGTAAATTAATTACGCGAATTTAAGATGAATTAGGACCCACTTTGGTGGCAGCATGGTCTAATGTGCTATTCTCACAATAGACTAGACTGCTGAAGATGGGGAGATTGGGGTTTGATCCTGGTCGGGTGTACTAAAAGTGGTTTTACCACATGATTTTACACCCTCCCTCCACGCAAATATTGGTATACTTCCTTTAAAGTCAATTGTCTTCACCCCTAGTATATTAGCGTAATAATTATATAGGAGTATAACCCAAACGGGTAGTATACGTGGTGCTAATATATATATAAATTAGGAAGGGGTGTTTTACTCCTTTGATTTAGACAGTCTTATAATTAGCTGATCTGTATATGTCATATAATGTCAAATTATCCTTAAATATAAGCATTTATTTGCGCAGTATTACACTGTCCTATTTATTTAATAGGAGGGTTATAAAGCCATGACCGTAGTTAATATAGGAAATAAATAGCGTAATATTTCTACAGGGCCCCATGATTATATCTAGTTTGATTGAAATTCGTCCTTTAGTTCGAAAACAATAAAATGGCGGAACTAACAGACATAAGGAAAGATAGATTTACATATTTTGTATTTATATTTATTATATAAAATAGGAAATAGATCATGTATATTTTAAATTTGAATATTTATTTTATGTTTATATATAGGCCTATATAATTATAATAAACAATTAGATATTAGATATACACTTGTATATATTTACATTGTATATTAAATAATTTTATATATTTTATAATATATATTTATATACAGCTATCGTTATTGTTTTTGATAAATATATTCATAAATGTATTTGTGTATATATATATATATATATATATATATATATATATATAGAGAGAGAGAGAGAGAGAGAGAGAGATTTATTTGTACTCTAGTTTTGCTGTCCTCAGTGGTCTTGGGATATAGGCCGATGTTTGTGGATTCAAACTCAGCGGGGGTCAATGGATTTTTCTTAGCGATAAAAATCCTCAACACAACTTCCTTTGGAGGGGAAGTAAAGCCGTCGGTCCCCTGTCGATTGTAGCATGTAAAAGAAACCTGGAGGGCATATAAAAATACCTCTCTCGGTTAATTTGGTAGTGCATTTTATTCTCGCTCATAGAAATTCAGTGTGGAAAGCAAGGTGGAACTACTACACTCCTGAACTTCCCCAGTACACGTAATTCCTACCAGATAGTGCAGGCAGCACTTACCAGCCGTAAAACTGAGTGTAAATCACATCAAACCAAACCTTCAGGTTGTTAACATATAGTTGACCTGGCGGTCTAGGGGTAAGGTGTCGGACTTTTGTGCTGGCGGCCGGGGTTCAATCCTCGGTCCCGGCAAAGATTTATCTGAATAACAAACCCCTCCTTCACCTCTGACAAGGCATCATGTGGATGTGTGGAATGCCAGGCCTCCACCGTGGTTCGGATTCCACGTTAAACTGTAGGTCCTCCATTTCATCTCACAATCACCCTACCATTACACATCAGTGTAAGTGCGTATAACCCGAACGTGTAGTAAGACGCGGTGCTAGTAATAATAATAATAATAATAATAATAATAATTAACATATAATCCTAATTTCATGCATACTCACACGCTCTTTAAACATACACTAATTTAATTCAAACTGGATACAGAGGATGAGTTTCTAGGAAATCCACTCGAGATAGCCTGGGAGGGAAAAGGGTAGTAATCCATCTTTGAAAAAAAATAAATACCCTTGTTCATCTGGCTAAGACTTGACTTAAGACCTTCCTATCCAAAAATTGGTATGACGATAACTCTTGAAGCTTCATGTCATTTCATTCATTTATTTGAGGTATTTAACGTTCACTTTCTGAACCGACTGATTATATCATCACACGACTTATAAACTAACTTAAATCTAGAACAGACACAACATCTAGAACCCCGGTCGTTAGTTCATCACTGTAAAAGGGAGAAACCCATATTTCACCAATGATAAGCTTTTTGACCATGCCAGGAATTTAACCCGGGACTCTAGCTCAGTTGAGAGAGACGCTACCGGCTGAACTAAGGTGACGACTGATGGCTTCACGTGCTTACAGACATCTGATCTGAGGCCGGGTCGACGAATAGTCAGACTACACGAGTACTTTCACTGTTTGCGGTGAACTGGGGCACTGAGGTGGAGATGATGATCTAACCTGATTATAAAGCTATTCACGCGCTAGGGGGGAAAGGGGGTAAGGGGAATCCCCCTGAAGGGAGAGGGGGGGGGCGTTTACAATCTATTTCATCGCACTCAACAACAACAAAAAAAAAAGACAAGTGTGGAAAAACACCTTTAGTCACTGGCTCCCAATTTTTTATAGCTACAATCCAATTCGTAGAGCGGCAAACTGTCGCGTCCCACCTAGAACATTAGTGGGAGGGTAGTATTTTTTGTAGTAATTATAATTTTTTAAATTTATTGAGTAGGTTAATTTAACAACAACAAAATCTGATAAATTTCTCATGAGACATTTGGGTTGGACGTATGTGTACTAATTAGTCTAAAGGGTTAGGGATGAGGATGGCCTAATTTAGAGGAAGTGTACCACATTTGCGTGGAGAGAGCGGCAAACCATTTAGAGAAAACCACTTTCAGTAGACCCAAACAGGGTCAAACTATGAGCTCTCCGTCATCGGAAGTTGGTCTATTTAGAGAGTGACGCTTTAGACCATATGATCACCGAAGCGGGGCCCATTTCCTGTTGATGACGTCATAGGCGTTATCGTCACAAATACGAACATAAAAATCGATTCCCTTATCCGGATATTGTGTCCCTTATTATATCCCTTTTTTTAATTTGTTCTCGACTTTTTAATTTTCCTATTTTTTTGATCATTTTCTAATTTCAAATAATTACCAAAATCTTTGTGACACACCACATATTGGCTTGTGGCCCGAAGTTTGGTTACCTATAACTATTTACAAAATTATACTGAAATTTCAACGTTTGGCTTTTGATAATTGTCACCACACACCAAAGTGTATAAACCATGCGCTATTCTAAACAAATTAAGCGTCACACACTGCCTAAAACGTTTCATTTTTTGATACATCAGGCACATTGACGTCATTTGAACATTATCATTTTATTGAACTGTTTTAACAAATATATATTATTATTACTATTATCACCACGTCTTACTACCCGTTCGGGTTATATGCACTTACGCTAATGTGTAATGGTAGGGTGATGGATGGTGAGATGAAATGTTGGACCTACAGTTTAACGTGGGATCCGAACCACGGTGGAGGCCTGGCATTCCACACATTCACAAATTGTGATTAATACACGTCGTGTCAGAGGTGAAGGGAGGATTTGGCAATCAGATAAATCTGTGTCGGAACCGAGGATTGCACTCCGGACTCCCAGCGCAGAAGTCTGACACCTTACCCCTAAACCATCAGGTCACACTAACAAATATATAATTATAAGCTATAAATAGTGATTCACTGTTTTCAAATACAATTCACGAGTTATGTGGGTTCAAGCTTGATATTTTATGCTTTTTGTTTGAAGTAATAATTTAATGTATGGGACTTAAATTTAGTATAACTAGACATTCAAATTAGGTGTACACAATGAAATATTTATAGTTTAAATATATAGAATCACCATTTATATCTTAGGTCTTAATTATACACTTGTTAAAATTGTGCAAATGAAATTTTGATGGTCAAATAACCTTAAATGATGAGGAACCTGTGATCACCAAATATAAAGTGACAAGCTCGAAATAGACTGAGGTTCTTTCATACAGTCTCTATTCGAACGTAAGCCGCTCCACCCTTTGACCTGAACTGCTTGTTATCCGTGTACAGGGAAATTGGTCAACTCCTGAGGCTAGACTCTTGTATTGTCGTTAGCTCATAAGTTATATACCAGGGTTATTTCCTACAGCAGGATTAGGGCTGAAGATATCCGGCTGATACTGTTTACGAAAATAACTTTTAGTAAACCTCTGATGAATAAAAAGATTACGCTATTTGATCACAACCAATGTCTAGTCTGGATAAGAGGGTTTGCAGTATGGCCTTCTTAGGGCCGGTTTTATGACTACCGGATGAATATTGCTATTGGTAGGTTAAAGTTATCTACTAGATAAAAGTTATCAGCCACTTTAATGTTATACGCATCTTATTAACTGAATTAATCTGCCAGATATCTATCTTTAGGATAAATATATTTTTATTCAGAAAACGCAAGGCTGGTACTGTTTTCACTGGTGCGCGCATGCGTATAAGCCCTGCTGATAGCGCTACAACTAGCGAGTGGCGACAGTGCTAAACATTTGTTAAATAATAGCGGCTAAACGAATGCGAGGAAACAGATGGCGTCACGTGGGCACAAAAGCTAAGTTGTCTTGCAAGTACTAATTTCGGTGTCTGCCAAAATGTGGGCAATAGTTGGGTACAATGTTTACAAAACTTCATTTATTGTACTCACATTTTGATAATTTGTCCTTATATAAATATAACTCTACAAATAGCTTATCAGTTTATATAAAAGTTTGAATTAAATGTTCTAACTTTAAATAGTTATAACCTGCGTCTGTGCTTACTAAACACGTTAACCAAGATTTTAACCTAACAACAGATTCTAATTGGCGAAACCACATTAAAAACAACGCGTCACTATGGCAACAACTATTTTAACTTCAAGATAAAAGTTATCAGGTACTCAAACGGCCCAATAAAAATGTGATGGATAAATACATTTTATCTGGCAGATAAATGCTATCTGGCAGACATAAGACGCACTTTTAACTTATCCACCAGATATAAATATTTCTCTAGGAATCATAAGACTGGCTCTCATCGTGCACTTTCTAAGAATACATCATATATCATCACATTACCTAGCATATACTACTATAACATTCAGTTCTAGTGCTTATTGGATATCAGTAAGATCCAATCACATATATACTTCAAAATAATCGGCAATTGAACCAAACTACGACCACATTTTACCACTTGGATATGAGAATGGGGGTTAAATAATAAATTAAGAATAATTTTCCTCTAGAGAAAACGGGAAAAATAGTCAAAAATCACAGTGGAGGAAAAGCACACCACGTGACCAAGCCGGGATTTGATCCTAGTCAAATCCCGACCTCCGAGATTATAGGGAGAAGTACAACCTCCCCCCCCNCCCCCCCCCCCGACCATAATTTCTAAAGAAATCTGAAATAATAATTGCTACTGAATACAGTAGCCCACCCATTATGTTAATCCCTATTATCCGAATCGCCACCCAGCCAAATCACTGGAACCAGGACATAACCTCCCCTTCTCTCTGCGTCAGTCCACGTGTTCTTTAGTACTGTCCGTTACTTTCACATCTATAATTACATTTATTAATTTTATTTGTCATCTGTTTTAAAATTGCAATTAATCATTTACTATAGTTATTTTTTCATCGCGTCTCATTGTCCTTTTGGCTTACACTTCAGCGGTGGAAAACAAAAACAATGAAAATTTCATACAAACATTTGACCCATTTGGCTTTGTTTCCGAGTTATGGTTATTTTTGTACTCCATTAATGTGGAGCTGCTTAACATTGTAAGAAGTGCTCAAAACGGCCACCTTCAGTCTGAATGCAAGGCTGCAGTCTTTGTCATAGAACTTGGTTACTTGGCTAAACCGTGGTGGTGCACCGTCACACATAGACCACACGCGATGCACAAACACCAAGTTGAACTTTTTCAAATAGTATAATCTTTTAATATCCTAAGATATGTACATAGGATTGACATGTTACTTTCCCATTAAGGAAAACAGGTCCGATAAAATCGTCGCAAGGTATTCCTCTAAAATATTGACACTGAATTGTTGGTGTCGAGATTGATGAATAGCACGCGGATTTTATTCAGGCCAATAATTAGTTCTATAAAAATTGAAGACTTCATCTCTGGTGAATCCAGCTTCGTTGATAAATAATGCAGTGGGCAGAAAATACGTATCGGCGATAGACATCTACAGGAACTAAGTACAAAAGTTGACTCTTGGAGGACAATCGTCCTTAAATGCCTGCACCCGTTGAACATGGTACGGATATAGCAGTTGCTTTCACAAAACTCTCCACACTGCCATTTGTACGACGTTCTTTCCCGCTGCTCTTCTTCAGGTACTGGTGCCAGAATTTTCTTCAACGGGCTGCAAGATCGGCTAACTGGTTTGTGCTGTCGACTTTGGTGGTCTTGGGGTAAAGTGCTCCCCTCAGGACCTGATGTTCACGGGTTCAAACTCAGCTGGGGTCACCGGATATTTCTTGAACGATGAAAATACTTAGCACATCTTCCTTTGGAGGGGAAGTAAAGCCGTCGGTCCGATGTCGATTGTGGCGTGTAAAAGAAACCTGGAAGGCGTGTGAAAATACATTCCCTGGCAAATTGGTAAGCCCCTTTCGCTTTCGCTCATAGAAATTCTCTTGTGCTGATATAACCAGTCGGTTCAGAACGTTCTCTTTAAATACCCCAAACAAATGAAAAATGAAAAAACTGGTTTGCCACCCTCTGACACTCGTTTTTTAATGGTCCTCTATCTCATAGGAGTTCATTAATCTCTGAAATGTTTTCTTGACTGGAAGATGTCTTTCAGGGAAACGATCCGCGTAGAGACTACGTGTTGCTTCTGCTGCATTACATTTGGCGAATCCATACATCAAGTGCATGTCTCCTATTTCCAAACGCACGCCAAAGGGTTCGGCCAGACTGACAAGCGTGCGAGTGAGCGCGTGACTAGCAAATAGCTCTCAATAGTTGTTGACAAGGAGGCAAAGGTTCGAATCTTGGCTCAGTGAACTGAGGGTGGTGTTTGGCAACTGATTTATTGTTGTGGTTTCCTCATCCTCTCTCCACGCTAATGGTGATTCTTATTTGTAAGGGCCTACTTTTATTATAATATTGAAGTATTTTAACATATCAGTTATATATATTTATACATATATATATATATTTATGGTTTATGATCTTACCAATTAAATTAGGCCGTTAGTAGCAAGTGTGCTAAACCTATCGATAGTAATAAAAATGTCAAAATGAGAAGTTTTCCAGCACTTAATGAACAAACATACAATAATATTGCTTAGCGCCTGTAAACTAGACTGTACTGCGTTGAGCGCGCGCGCTTTAAAAGTAGAACCAGTTCTTTCTTTCAAGCTCGCTCGCTCACTCGCTCCAGTCTGGCCACCTCTCTTTACAACCAGTGTGTTCTATTTTATATTTTAGTCGCTCGCTCGCTCCAGTCTGGCCACCTCTCATTACAACCAGTGTGTTACATCTATATCTTAGTCGTGCGCCCAGTCTGGCCACCTCTCATTACAACCAATGTGTTCTATTTTATATTTTAGTCGCTCGACGAGTCTGGCCACCTCTCATTACAATTAATGTGTTCTATTTTATATTTTAGTCGCTCACTCGCCCGGCCTGGCCATTCCCTAACGCACAGCGGAATATCAACTTCTCTTGTCAAGAGAACAAACAGGAAAAAACCACATAATACACCTAATCAACAGGTCGAGAGATATCGAGTACGGTATACAAACAGTTGAGTGGGATCGCTTGTCTCTAACTCGGAAACAGTCAAGTGGCACACCCGTTAGTTTTTTACCCTTATTATTATTAGCATCGCGTCTTACTTCCCGTTTGGGTTATACGCACTTACGCTAATGTGTAATGGTAGGGTGATTGTGAGATGAAATGGAGGACCTACAGTTTAACGTGGGATCCAAACCACGGTGGAAGCCTGGCATTCCTCACATTCACAAGTTGTGATTAATAAACGTCTTGTCAGAGGTAAAGGAAGGGTTTGGTAATCAGATAAATCTGTGCCGGGACCGAGGATTGAACCCCGGACTCCCAGCACAGAAGTCCGACACCTTACCCCTAGACCACCAGATCACCAGTTTTTTCCCTTGTTCTTGTATCTCCTGTTCATCGCTGAAGCGGGCCCTACATGTTAATGTACAACCTATATATTAATTACACTAATATTGAAGGGATGTGAGAGGCATCATTTAGAGGTAGTGTAACAGAATTTTCGTTGAGTGATAGTAAGAAACGAGTTAGGAAAAACACCTTTGGTACTCCTGGAGAGGATTCAAATCCTAATCGCCACGTCATAGGAAATCCAGCCTATTCTGAGAATGACGCCTTGAACCGTAATATACCCAAGTGGATCGTTCTTATTATTGTAACCCGCTATATAATTATGTTTCTATTTGTGGATAGCACTGTTGGAGGTTTCTTTAATCAAACTAATCCAAATGTTCAATTATCGGAACCCATTTTGTCACGAATTATTTCGGCAAATACCCACTTCGAGAGTAGAATGGTCTAGTGCTTCAATCACGCAATAGACTGGACTATTGATGACTGGTAGGTCAGGGTTTGAATCGTAGTCGGGTGTACTGAGGGTGGCTATTCCTAAATGGTCTCCCACACTCTATATCTCTCTCTGCAAATATGGGTACACGTCCTTTGAATTCAACCTTTCTAATCCCTAGCGCACATTATCGTATTTAGCACATAAGCGTATAACCCGAAAGGATAGTAAGACGCGATGCTGGAGAAAATATATGTTAATCAACGTCACAGCAT
>CABEEJ010002611.1:68135-81479 GCA_901482245.1 Timema douglasi | reverse complement strand
GTCCCCCCCGTTTTAACCTGTTTTGGCTGACATGGTAGTTCCAATGAAATGTTGAAATGGAAAATGTAATATTAACTAGAAATATATTTGTGAAAATCTTTTGAACACATTAGGAAACAAATATCAGTGGTTTTCAAAGGTGTAGAAACTTAGGTTGATGCGCGTTCCATGGTCCGAGTTAGAAGGAAGATAGGAGAAATAGAATTTGGAAGTAGCAAGCAGACAGCCAACTTTGTGGTAGAAACTTGGCCTGAATATTTCATCCCCATCCCCTAGTGCATCGTGACCAAAATACAAGGAAGGAAAGATGGAGAGAGGTTGAGAGCTATGATGAAGACGTGTCCAGATGAGTGAAGTCTTGTATTTGTACAACTTACAAACGGAACATTTTCATTTAAAAAGAAACCCCTCTATAAACTCCCTTGGTCTCTCTGAGCAATTACAGCAGGCACTAGATGGTTGGAATATGGGAGAAGATGGAATTAGCAGGACATGGGGGGNACTTGTGCGCGTCGTCTTAGCGCTATACCAGCTACAGTAAAGTAAATACGGGGAGTAGGGGTTAATGCCAAATAAATACTTATTTTATAATCTAATTTAGAGTCAAATTGTGACTTTTAAGAGGATTAAAAAATTAGGAATGTGGGAAGATCTCTTTTTAAATGCGAAGCAAAGCCAAAGTTGAATACAAGGTTTTCTTTTTTTTAAGCACAGCGTCTGACTACCTGTTCTGGTTATACGCATATTATATACTAATTACGCTAATGAGTTAGGGATGAAGAAGGTTGAATTTAGATTAAGTCTACCCACATTTGCGTGGGGGGTAGGGGAGGAGAGCGGAAAATTAATTTGAAAAATCCCTCAGTACAACCGACTGGGATTCGAACTCCGATCTTCCAATCATTGGCATTCTAGTCTACCACGAGAATGACGCCTTAGACTATGCGGCCACCAAAGAAATTAAAGTTTTTTCTGTCATCACATAACACTATTTTTAATTTGTATATTATCCACTAATGCATATTGGTAGAGAGAGAGGCTTAGAATAAATAACGGAGTACAAAATAAGTTATTCTTTTATGCGGACATATCTGAATTTATCTTTGCTTACGTCATTGAAGTAACTAAACCACCGGTCGGTGTTAAAATACTAGTTAGTAGCTTTTATAAAAATTATTATATGTTTAAATACGTCTATTATTAGTTATACATCTCATATGTTTTCTTCTTTCTTGGAAATGTTTCGAAGAAGTTAGGTTATTGTGGGGGTCTGAGATGAAGCGAAGATTTAATCTCACGACTTTGAACTCAACATTTCGAAGCTTCCCACACCTCTACACAATTATGCTCCGATTATGATCAAATTCAACCTTACTCCTCGCTAAAAAATGAAAGGGTATTAAGACGCGTTGCTAAATAAAAAGTTTGATAAAACGTATGAACTAAAAAAAAACTGAAAAAAACTTTTATGGATGTAATTGATATGTTGAGTTCATATTAAAATGTTGCTTCCTTGGCCACAGTTCAGTGGATAAAGGAAAATATCTCCTAGGAAAACTGCGCCTTTCCAGAAAAAAAAAGGGGAAAATTGCGCCCACCTATCCATCATCACACCATTAGGTGGGAAAATTGTGCCCTCCTATCGATCGTTACAACATTAGGTGGGAAAACTGCACCCTCCTATCAATCATCACACCATTAGGTGGGAAAACTGCGCCCTCCTATCAATCGTTACACCATTAGGTGGGAAAATTGTGCCCTCATACCAATCATAACACCAATAGGTGGATTAAGTTGCTCCCCACACACTGTTTTATACACTTACAAAACAAGTACGCCCAAGGACCTAACAAAGTGTTGAAGAGTCAGCCTAGATTCAAAAAATGGAGTAAAAGGTCATCAATTATTAGTTTGGTAACTTCAATATATACGTTCACATCAAATGCTTACAGATACATACTAATCTTTGTTTAATTGAAAAACCTACACCTAACCTAACCTAACCAACAGGCAAAGAGACAGGTGCGATGAATCGATGTTCTTTGACCTCCTCAAGACCTCACGATGTGCGATGAGTCTATTTGAATCGCCGGTGGAAATGGTAAGGTCGTGAGGAAAGTGAGAAAAATGCGCCCACACGATCTTATTAAAATTATTTAGGTGCGACAGACAAGGTCGTGTGGGAGCACTTTTCTCGCCTATTAGTGTGATGATTCATGGGAGGACGCAGTTTTTCTCTTTTTCTGGGGAGTTGCAGTTTTCCCGGGCGCAATTTTCCCGACACTTGTTCAATGACACACTTGCGATACACGCCAATTTTCAAATGATGGGCTTAATCTGACAGCTACTTTCACTTATTCATACGTCAATTAATGCTATCTGCAGAAGTCACTTATGATATTATTCATACTTATAAAATAACAACAATAGTTTAGTAACATGTTTTCAATTTTGATTACGACAAAAATATGTTTGTATTGTTAAATGTCGTATACATCGTTTATCCTGAATGTTGGTAAACTTACCTTATTAATTCACTATGGCATAGCCTGTAAGATAGGTCCATAGTGGAATCATTCAAGTTAAGACTGTTACCTTTTGGGGCGAGTCTCTATGAAACCTAGACTGTAAATATGTGGATATCCTGGACGGGTAGTAAAACTCGGTGGACATAGTAAGTATTGTACATAAGACATTAAAGCCAACAGGAAACAGACATGTTGTCTTAGCGACAGCTCGCCCATCCAAAACTTTTGGAACTAATAAAAATAAATGAAGGTTATACAAACCTTATGAAAGTTCAAAGTCTTATATTGGAACTTTAAAAATAAGTTAACGGGTGCAGAGCATATAGATTGCCACCTGAATAGATAGAAGTCAATTTAGTAGTTTTTTTAACTGACAGTTAAGAATCTTTCAATGACTATTCAACTCTTGATGTATTTCTTAAAGTATTCAAAACTAACTTTTATTTTTCGTGCAATGAATCTTACAACCAGTTCCATATTTTATTTATTTATATTTATGTATTTACACTATCTATCTCGATTCCTAGCATGTAGCCCGGGACGTAGATCTACATCTTGAATTAATATTACATCTTATAGCTATGTTCTTTTTTTTTAAATACAATAGTAAGTTTAAAATAATTATCTAAATCTAAAAGTCCTATTGGAGTTCGAGATACAAGCAGATAAATTTATCACGATGATATAACTATATATATATATACACACACACAAGTAATATGTGTACAAATAGACACATGGCATGCTCATTACTGGTTCACAAATAAGTGGTTTTTTTGTTGGCACCGTGTCTTACTACCCCTTAGTGTTATACACTCATGTACTAATTATACTAGTGATCTGGGGGTTATGAAGGTTTTAGTTGGAGGAATTGTACTCGCACTTGCGTGCAGGGAGACTTTGTTACTATTATTATTATCACCACGTCTTACTACCTGTTTGGATTATACGCACTGTCAGACTTATGTGCTGGGGGTCCGGGGTTCAATCCTCAGTCCAGGCACAAAATTATCTGATTACCAAACCCTTCTTTCACCTCTGACAAGACATCTTGTGAATATGGGGAATGCCAGGCCTCCACCGTGGTTCGGATTTTTAAACTGTAGGTCCTCCATTTCATCTCACAATCACCCTACCATTACACATTAGCGTAAGTGCGTATAACCGAACAGGTAGTAAGACGCGGTGCTAATAATAACAATAATAACTTTATCATTTACATTTAACTTAAAATTGTATCTAGTTTAGGGATATTTTACTTTAAAATATAATTATAAATTTTATTCAAGTAAATTCAACAGTAATTAAATACTTTGGTGCGTAATCCTGTTTAAAAAAATGTTTGCTGACAAAAGTTTTAAGGTCCTCCATACACTGATATGTAGTAGCGATGTATTTGCAAACTAGTTTGCGTGTGTTCCCTAGTCACTTTCAGATAACACCTCTACAAGTTAGCTTCTTAGGGTAATTTGTCAACATCCAGACTTATTTTGCTCTGACTACTATTTTTGGCTGGGTTTACGCGGGGATGTTCTCGTGTTTTAGGCAATTGCAAATGTAACATCGAGGTGTATATACACCCTGCGTATCACCTGGCTTACCTCTCTCCATGCCTGAGGGATTGCTAGCCCCTCCCTTTTCCCTAACTTGAAACTTCCCTACTCCCTAAACTGTTCCGATGTTGGCAACAGGAGGAACCAAGTAAAACACGTTAATGATGAATAGGACGCTAGAGAATGAACTCCTCTTATAAACACGATAATGCGAGTATTTTATAGGTGTGTTCCAAGGTATTTTTTTTTAATGCGAAACGAGGCTTGAAACATGCGAATAAAATTCTTAAGATAGGCTTTTGTTGTTGTCACACAACACGACTCTTAATTTGTAAATCATCCAATTTAGTTCAGATAGGTAAAGAGGAATATTTAGAGAGAAAGAAAACCACACTATATTATACTATGCTTACGTTGGTTGTGTCATTTAATCACTAGTCGGTGTTGAAACACTGTTTAATGATGTTATAAAAATAATCATATTTTGAAACATGTCATAGTTAATGAGATAGTTTACATTTTTTCGTATTATATCGAGGTTTTATTCTTTCTTGGAATGGTTTTAAAGACGCGAACATTATCGTGGGTGTAGAAGTCAAAGCGAGAGAGATTTGAAATTTGATATTTCAAATCTTTGCACGCTTCTTGTGTTTGTGTTTTATATATATATATGGGTAAAAGCTATAGCTATTTACATAAAAGGCTATTTGTCATTTTGTCTAAAAGTTTTTTTTTAATAATTAGGGTTGAAAATTAAGTGTAATAGCTCGCCTTATTGCAAGACAGCCCTTAAATGTAACCTTAATATTCTAAAAATGTAAACTCTAGATATATAAATTATATGTCATCCATCATATAGCCTATATTATGGTAATCTCAACTTTTTTTTATCACCAAGTCTTACTACCCATTCTGGTTATAATGTTGCATTTGTATTAATTACACTAATTGTTTTAGTGAATAAGAAGGTGATATTTAAAGGGAGTTTACCCGCATTTTCATGGAGGGGGAGTGTGAAAACATTTAAGAAAAAAACCACCCTCAGTACACCCGACCAGGATGGGAACCTTGTTCTTGCTGTCATCGTCTACTGTGAGAGTATCGCCTTAGACTATGTGGCCACCGAAGCAAGTTTCAATTTTTGTTGGACATGTACATAATCATAATGGCATTTGAACATGTCTTTTTAAATGAAGATAAAAAGTCCTGCTCAAATTCTAGCCATACATTGCCAATTTTCAATAACTGTTCAAATCACGACGTATATAAAATTAAACTAAATATATCTATCGAAGCAATAATTTAGTTATGTTGGACAAAAGGTGTTATTTTGTAAAAAAAAAAAGGCCTAAACTTGTTTTACCCCACTTTAAGCAAGTATAAATATTACGCGTATCGGCTACATTATTCGTAGCCCAGTTTGCGGAAAGATTAGCCCGTACTAACGTACCGTTGTCCAGGGGACGTACTAATGTACTAATAGTACATCCTTTCCGTGGAGACTCTTTTAATGTCCCGATTAGTTGAGGTGATGGTGATAGTGAGTATGAGGGAGATAGTGAGTATGAGAGTGATAGTGAGTTTGATGGTGTGTAACCAACCAATGGAAACACTACTACCTAACTTAAGCCTAATTAACCAAACCCTGGTGACCATTAGGGTAATTCCCATTTTAGGAAAAATACCTAATATAGCAGCCGGGAATCAAACCTGGGACCTCTAGACTCGTAGCCAGATGCACTAGCCACTACACCACGGGGCCGGTTCATTTGAGCAATTGTAATCGCAATATAATTAACAATCCTCTCAACATATAGACAATGTTACCTTTGATCCCTTATTGTATCTTATCTTTACGCTCTTGGCAAATTGGCATAGTACTTATCAAGTGGTTGTAATGTGTACTGATCGTACTATAAAGTTGATACTTAAACGTCTTGTTAAAGTTTACTATCAAATAAAAAAGTAGGTTTATAACTTATATCCTAACATGATCTCTTATTCAAGTTTGCTTAAAATCCGAACAAATTCACTGATCATCTTGTTACGTCACGATTCGGAAATGTTCCACAAGTTTCGGCGTCAGTTTGTTATGTCATGATTCTAACATGACGTTTTCGGGTCATGTTGGGTCATTTATATATTTGTCATATAATTAAAATCTGCTCTTAAAATGTTATTAATGTATTTTTTTCAATAAAAGGATAATTAAGTCCTTCGATTGAAATATGAATAAATGAGTCACACGATCCGATATTACACATGATGGCACTACTGACGCAGGATGACCTTGTCATATTACTAAGTCTCCTCCATTAAAGGGAGTAGTGCTATCAAATTAATATCAAAGCGCCCGACGTGGCCAGCGCGAAGTATATGTGATGACTGATGAGTGAGACGAGTTGCCGTTGAAGAGTCATCAAGCAGAAATTCTTATATTATAGAACTTTCCACAAAAAAACTGTATTTCACCCCTTCTTCATCCTTTTCCTTGACTACTTCTGAAGAAGGGTCCAGCCTGTCTGTGCAAGAGAAGGACAAAAACGTATCACATTACCTTTCAAACCCATCATCTAAAAAAACAAGTTCAACATATAATATAATTTTGACTATATTAAACTTATAATCTGAATTTTACTTAAGGGGTGGATAAAATAATAAATAACTTGTTACAAACTAAACATGTTTTCTATGGCCTTACATATTTTTTTAGATTAAGGCCCGGTCTTATTACTACCGGATAAATATGGCTATTGGTAGGTTAAAGTTATCTACCAGATAAAATATATCAGCCACTTTAATGTCCACGTGTCTTTTGAACTGAATTTATCTGCCAGATAGCTAGCTATCTGCAGGATAAATATATTTTATACAGAACACGCAAGGTTGATATTGTTTTTACTGGTGTGCGCATGCGCATAAGCCCTGCTGATAGCGCTACAACCTAGCGAGCGGTGAGAACTCTCAACATTTGTTAAATAATGGCGGGTAAACGAGTGCGATTTAACAGATGGCGTCACGTGGGCGCAGAAGCTAAGTTGTCTTTCAAGTTCTCATTTCGGTGTCTGCCAAAATGTGGGCAATAGTTGGGTACAACGTTTACAAAATTTCAATTATTGTACTCACATTTAAACAATTTGTTCTCATATAACTATAACTCTACAAATAGCTTTGTCAGTTTTTGTAAAAGTGAATTAAATGTTCTAACTTTATATAGTTAGAGCCGGGTCCTGTGCCTCCTTAACACGTGAACCAAGATTTTAACCTAAAAACAGATTCTGATTGGCGCAACCTCATTAAAAACAACACATCACTATGGCAACAACAATTTTAACTTCCAGATAAAAGTTATCAGGTAATTAAACTTCCTGATAAAAACTTGGTGGATAAATATATTTTATCTGGCTGTCATAAGACGCACTTTTAACTTATACACCAGATTAATATTTATCCAGGAGTCATAAGATCGGCCCTAAGTCATACAGTATAAGCACCTCCATCTATTTAAAAAGTGGAGCGATTACTTTTGACAGTAATTCCCAGAATTCTACACAACAAATTTTCAAAATTATATTTAAATTATCGGTGGTCTAACGCGATATTCTCGCAGTAAACTAGACTGCCGATGACGGGGAGATCGAGGTTCAAATCTTGTTCAGGTGTACTGATGGTGGTTTTTCCAATATGGTTTTCCACTTACCCTCCGCGCAAGTGCTGGTTCACTTCTAAATATAAGCTTCCTATAACTTAAAACCATCAGCGTAATTAATAAAGTAGATTATAACTCAAACGGATAGTAAGACGTGGTGCCAAAAAAAACCCTATTTCTGAAAAAGTGGTTAAATATCGAGAAAAAAAAGTACATTTGGTCAAACGTTAAGGGAGAGTTACTGATAATGTGTGAGGAGGTGCATTTCTGACAAAAACTGTAACACGGTGTGAGGGAGGGGGGAAGCAGGGTAGAACTCTACACTCCTCGCACGTGAGCTGTGTAAAAACTTAAAATGAGTATTTCATTACAAAATCTACATTTTTCCATAGCAAGACCACTTAAACCTTTCTACGCTCGGAACAGCCAAAAACAAGAGATTTCATCATAGAGATGGACATCAAATTATTTTTTTATGATCAATAACTTATCATCATCATCATCATCATCAACTCTTTCCAGCCTGTGGCTGGGTCAGTTTAGTAAAATGCCTCCATCTTCCACCATTATTACTCCTTTAATAGCGTCCATTCTTCTCCTCTAACTTGCACTTTTTCTGTAATATGCTCCTTCCATCTCTTTCTTGTCCTCCCTTGTGGTCTTTTTCCTACATGCTTCATTTGCAACATTTTCTTTGGCATCCTCTCTTTCTCCATCATCATTACATGATCATTCCATCTCAGTCTTGCTCCCTCTACTATCTCATGTACTCCAACATCCTCATTACATGTCCACACCATCTCAGTCTTGCTTCCTCTACTAACTCATGTACTCCAACATCCTCATTACGGGTCCATACCATCTCAGCCTTGCTCCATCTGCTATCTCATGTACTCCAACATCCTCATTACATGTCCACACCATCTCGGTCTTGCTTCCTCTACTAACTCATGTACTCCCTGTACAGGTCATTTATTAAATAACGATTATGACGAGATCAAAAAATAAAATTAATTAGAAATGATTATATTTTGTAATGCAAAATGAAATAAAATAAAATTATCCAGGTTTAAAAAAGAGTACTTATTTATAATTGAAAATGATTTAATGGGATCACTATAGAACTGATTATATATCGCACACTTGTTTTATTTCATATGTTATAATTGTTTCATAATGTACATCGGTGTTAAGGGGGAAGGGAAACTGGTTACTGCCCCCTCCACCCCCAACCCAAACCCAAAACCACATACAACTTTAAAGCATATAAATTAGATCTAAACACTGGAGCACTAAAGATGTGTTGAGTGAAAAAGGAAATTGTTTGCCTGAAGGCCAGGCTTACTAGGTAATATTCTAAAGGTATAACTAACTATACACCCTAAAATATATAAAGAGGGGTAGTGGGGATGGAGAGAAGTTCAGTTTGAACCCTCTCCAGCGTCACCCTCAAAATCTTAGATTTTATTCAAAATTGATATTGACTGGCAAATCCAATGAAAAGAGAACATTGGGGAGGCCTGAAAGAAACAGGATGTAATGAGGTAGGCTGGATAGAACTAGCTAAAGACAGGGCTAGTATTTGAAAACCTCATTGATATGTTCAGTAATAACTGTAAACACATGTCCTTGTTCCAGTGTGGTTGTTAGTACTGAGTGACGATTGTGGACAGGAACATCTCACCAAATGTGCTCAGCCTCTGCGAGTATTCACAGACAACTCAGAGTTCGGTCTTGTGTCCACAGTGGAAGAGTTAGTTCAAATCTGCCCGTGAGTATTGTTAATCCTATTTTGTAATGTTAATTTAAATTTAAATCAAAAGACTAATTTTGCCATTTGATGAATACTACAAGCATGAAGACCAGATGGACAACCAATCGTGTTTGTACTGTGTCCCAAAATATCCGCATGGTTGCACTGTTTGGTTATAGATAAGGAAGCTATAATTTAGATGAAATGTGCCCACATTTTAATGGAGGAATAACACTAAACCATGTATAAGAAAATTACCGTCAGTATACTCGTCCAGGATTCGAATTCAGATTTCTCCGTCACCGGCAACCCAGTCCAACTCGATAGTGGCACTCTAGACCATGCGACCATCTTTTCGGGTTTAAAAATTATTGTTTAAATGACGTCTTACTGCTTATTCTAATTTACGTTAGGTAATTCAAGAACACAATCAGGAGGTTAACGTTTAGGGAAATTAAAAATAATTCACTAGGACAAAGTATGGAGAACCAAGGTATTATTGTTAAAACACCCTTGGGCTTAAATTCAGCCTAGGTCTCGATTCACAACATACCGGCACCGTCACGTAATATCGCTGCACAATTCACACTAAACGGCAAGTAAACTTCAGTTTTCTGTTACGTTCTGGTGGAAGCAAAATTATTTTACAAATATGCCGGGATTTAAAATCAAAGACCCTGTAATGATTGCTATTTTACTTGATGAAGAAGAATTTTATAGGTGACCTGGGCCTGGGGATCTAGTGGTAAGGTTTAAAGACTCCTGTGTTGGGGATCCAGGTTCAATCCTCGGTCCCGGCACAGATTTATCTGATTACCAAACCCTTCCTTCACCTCTGACAAGACATCTTGTGAATGTGGGGAATGCCAGGCCTCCACCGTTCGGATCCCACGTCAAACTGTAGGTCTTCCATTTCATCTCACAATCACCGTACCATTACACATTAGCGTAAGTGCGTATAACCCTAACGGGTAGTAAGACGCAGTGCTAATAATAAGAAGAAGAATTTGGTGTAAAACCATAAATGGGTAAGAAAAATGCTGAAAATTAGCAATTATTTGGGTGAATATCACACATTGTACAAATAATGGGAATAGAAAGAAATAAGCTTTTTTTTTATTCCTCGCCAATTTTGCTCACTGTCTTTCTTGTTGGCCATATTGTATAGTTTGTTATTGACGTACTTGTTCAATTAAATGGGTTTTTTTTAAATGCTCACGGGGTGAACGAATGGTGGATGTTCACTGACGAAACTCAATTCACATTACTAGAACGGACTATCAACGTACAGGACACACATTTTGAACCCTGATTTTTTATCGGAAGCCTGTTTTAGAAAACTCAAACTTTTTTTTTCGGTCATTATTGATAACATTTTACAATAATTTTACCCACTTTGGTGGCCACAGGGATTTTCCAAACTACGGCCCGTGGGTCATATCTGGACAAACACAAGATGTAATCAAAAAAAAATAAACTGTTTTTCTTCGTTATTTGTTAACCACGCAATTTAGTTGGCATTATCAGTTCGCACGCGTGCGTGCTTCCTTTATGACACCAAACCAGTGTGTTTTCGGAAATGTAAACCCTCATTTTCAGTCTCGGGCACCATAATTGTGATCCAAGACCTCAAACTGCGGCGTAAGAGACCAGTGGTGTTACATCCTATATCTGCAACAAACAGCTCGTAGATAGTTACAATTCTTCCAGCAGAGTTCTACGAAAGGAAAGTCATGAAATATGTTATATAATTTTTTAAATAAATAATCATGTTGACTAATTATTATATATAAATTATAACTATTAATTAATTTATAAATATATACATTATTGCTTTTAATTATCATAAATATTACAAAAATGACATTTGTTTTAACAAACACAATACGGCATTTATTTTGATCACTTAAACAATGGCTTGCCTTTCTTAGCGCTCTACCAGCAAAGTATGAAACCACCTAGAAACTCGGTTAAGTTAGAATCTTTTTTCTGTGAAAAATGGATTAATTTATTTTTCATTTTTTATCAAACATATACCGGCTTTAAAATTTGGCATTTTTGGCCGACGTGATGCGGCCATATGAATCAATCGAATCTGAATTTGCAAACTGAAACATTTTATTTATGATGTATTGGTACATTCCAAGGCATTCAAGACAAAAATGATGCTTTATGAAGGACAGGTGAAAGTTCATAGTGAGGTTCATTTCCCATGTTGTAAAAAATATAACGAAGAACATGAAGAAGAATTTCCTTTTTCATCTACTTTAGAATTCATTTCCGACTTAAAAAGAACAATTTCGGGGACGATTTTCTAATATTGATGGAAAAACAGATTAATTAAGGCTGTTTCAAAATACATTTGACTGCTATGTTGAAACACTACCAAGTCAGTTTCAATTGGTTGCTTTTGATATCGAATCAGTCCATATGCTGTAACACAATTTTAAAGAAGGAAATCTGATCTAGTTTTATAAATCTTTGCAGCAATATCAGTTTCCAAATTTGAAGCACTTTATTTGTGGAATTGTGTCAAGTTTTCGATACAACATACCTGAACAAACATGCTCAAGAATGAATTATATCAAGTTCAGCTATCAAGCAAATTTATTTTATGAGCATTTAAAGTCCATTATAATAACAGCTTTTAAACTTCATTTCAGCAATATTTTGAAAATTTAAAAAAACCGTTCCATTATTTTAATTGATCCTATCATGCAAAACTCATGATTTGTTAGTTACGGTTGAAATCTCACATTGATATCCCAGAGTAAATATGAGGTGTTTTCTTTTTATTCTCCAAAATATGCACGCCCTATTGTCTTTCTTTGTAATTGTGACATTTCTCTTTCGTTTTGAATCATATCATGCTGATTGCCCAGAAAAGATCCTAATTAAAGATATTAATTAATTTATAAAGCTGATTTGTTTTTTTCTTTGACCCGCAAAAGTGTGTAAAATATAGTATGTGGCCCGCGTTAAAGAGTTTGTAGACCCCTGGTCTAAAGCCTGTTCTACACTAGCGATTAAAACGCTAGTAACTGCGCCTTTGCTTTGCGCCCTTGATATCAAGCTAGAAAAAAGTATTCGTCTAGACCAGCGTTTTAACCGCTACCTCTGATGGCGTTAAAACTGCCGTTAAAACCGCCTAGCGGTATAAACGCGAATCAAACTACACCAGGAGTTAACAGGCAGTTGTGCCTCAAATGTCACAAGTCTTTCAGCCGGAATAATAAATACTATTCCTCAAGATGGTGTCACGTTTTGCGATATTTTTAAAGCAGTAAACCCCAATTCGATATGTCTTCTGATTGTAACACAATTTAGTATCTTATACCGGTTAATTGGTGGTAATACAGACTCTTAATCTAGTCTTGCAAAACATCAAAATCATTATCATTTGTGGAATTGATTTTGGACACAATTTTTTAAAATTCAAATTAACTGAATTTCTATAGAATAATAATAAAAAAAGCTGTATGCGCCAATAGGACAATTGTACCAACAGCGATAGCATTGATTTCCCTTATCGTAGTTCACCTCCGTTCCCGCGGTCGGAATCCATATTTTCCGAACTAGGCAAGCAGAAACTGATAGCAAATATTTGACAAATAATCATAAAAATAGTGAAATCAAGTATTTTATACAGCTTTTTGCCAGGATCACAATCAACGTAACATAACGTTCATTTATACCGGTATCACGATTAACTTAAAAAGTTCACGTAAAAGATTGAAAAGGTTCTTTATTATTATTATTATTATTATTATTATTATTATTATTATTAGCACCGCGTCTTACTACCCGTTCGGGTTGTACGCACTTACGCTAATGTGTAATGGTAGGGTGATTGTGAGATGA